>JAVSBS010009542.1:27452-42050 GCA_033124195.1 Coracias cyanogaster
CTCATGTTCAGCCGGCTGTCAACCAATATCCCCAGGTCCTTTTCCACCAGGCAGCTCTCCAGCCACTCTTCCCCAAGAAGCCAACTAGCCTGCAGACAACTAGCCTGCTTGTAGCACAGGGCAATGATCATAGCCATAACAGACCAAGAAGTGTCACTGACAGCTGCAGTCTTCCAGCTGCCCTGAAAAACCTTAGCCTTATCTTGTCAGGCCTTAATGAAGAGTAAAAGTCACCACCCAGCATCACTTATTCTTTGGACGTCTTTTGAGACAACTAGTGATTTTTCTCCTGGATTTATGTGAACTTTATACAGTGAGAACAGGTCTAAGGCCATCATTTATACAGGTCACTGGCAATGACAGATGGCAGCAGTTTCAGAAGGCTCTGCAGTATCAGTATCAGCAGTATCCCAGAGCATTGCCTTTGCTCCATAAGCAGGTCAAGAGGATTGACTATTGGTTTTGTTTGGTACTTGTGAGACTACATCTAGAGCACTGTGGCCAGTTTTGGGCCACCAAGACAGTGCTCAGCCAATTGGAGTGAGTCCAGTTTGGTTACAGTTGAAGATTATGAGGGAACCAAAGCCTATGATGTATGTAGTGATACTGAGACCGTCCATGTGTCCATACTGGAGAAGAGACAGCTTCAGGGGAAGAGGAGGGGTCTGTGGGAACTTATAGCTGTCTTCAACAACCTAGAGAAGAGGGAATCAGATGTTTCTCAGGAGCATACAACAAAAGGACAAAAATCTACATGGACAGGATGAGTCCAAGACTTTTCAGGAAGGGCAATTCCAATTAATTAACCGTGAAAGGAGTTAAGCACTGGAACAGATGTCCAGAGAGGAAGTAGGATCCCCATCCTTAGAGACATACAAAATTTAACTAAGCAAGGCCTTGAGCAACCTAATCTGACTATGAAGTTGGTCCAGCCCTGAGCCCTGGGTTGGACTAGGACCTCCCAAGGTCCTTTCCAGTCAAAACTGTACTGTAGTGCTGTGATCTTTTATTTAGGTGATTCTTACCTAGCTAATCCCCAGTAGCACGTCACTGCAGAACACATGCTACTTAATCCACCACTCTTTGATCTTTAGCACTGAAGTCAGTGAGGGGATCACTAGATGAACCCAACTCTGGAGAGATCTTGTCTCCAGAGATTTATGACAGCTAACTACATTCCTCACTCAGCCTACACGGCATTTTATTTTCTTTTATCCCGCCTGGCAAATCCCTGTACCCAATGTAGCAATTCTCCTCTGTGTTGTACGAAATCCGAAATAAAGAATTCAAAGATGCATTTAGCACCACCAGGAAAGGCTTTAGAATTAGCTTGTTGCTGGACTTCATATATTCAGATTAATCAGGGAAATAATCACACACAATGTACAATGTTCATAAATAGACGGATCCTGTGCTACTAGCAGAGGCTAAACTCAAGGAGGAAAAAAAAAAAGATAAATCAAAGGAAGGTTTGCGTCTGAGAACAGCAGGCTTAGCGGATGGAGAAGGAAAATCTTCTCATGGTATTTCTATTCAAGTCCAGCCTCAGCATAAGGTGATCGCGTTACATATTTAAAAATGAAAAACTCCCATTTTCCTGCAGGGAGCTTTATCACAAGGGTTATCTACAAAGGCTACCCAGAAAGATGTCACAGTGAGGAATAATGTGCCAGACTGGACAGGAGCAGCAGCAAGGCAGCTCCGTGATGCCTGGCACAGCCGAGATGCTGAGATAACAGCCTCTTTGTTCCATAAATGTTTCTCCATAACGCTCATTGCTGAACTACCAGAGCACTTTCAAGTCATGCACTAGGCAATATGACTAACAGCTGTCATGTTTTCTTTCTTTCATCCTGTCCCCAGGGGCAGAATCTTGTGCAGTCATGGGAAGGGGGAGCTAATTACATCATATACATGCATCTGTATGCACACATATGCACCTGCGCACAGGCACACTACGCACCGGTGAAATCTCTTCCTTGCACACATGTTGCTTGATTTTGGTTTTTTTCAGTAAGGGTAAGAGCTAGGAGATGTGCGTAATGTCCACAACACATGAAGATTTGCAACCCATCTAAAAGCAGAGACACATTTCTTTTAAGTTCTGGAATTCAAAGGTAGCACACCCAAAATTGCATCCTACCAGCAAAAGATGAACATTATTTAAAAAAAAACAAAAACAAAAAAAAAACCCAAAACCATAAACAAAATCAACCCTCCTCCTCCAAAAGTTCCAGCCCAGAATATCCTTCCCTCTTCTCAAAACAAACAACTTTTGGCTGCAAAAAAGCAATGTGAGATGTGGCAAGGCCAGCGCTGTAATGATGTTCTCTTCCAACACAAACACTCAATGCTTTTATTACAGTGAAAAATAATAATGGGATACAGAGTGTACATGATGTAAACACCTTTAATGCAATTCTAATTTTATTGTTGCTTCAAGATCACACATTGTTATGGCAACTAAAAAGGGAAGGGGGGGAAACCTGATCGCAGCATTAATTTGATATCAGGTTCATTTGTTCCACATTTGTGCTTCAACGCATGCATAATAAACAATCCCAGTTAAAGAAAATTAATAATATTGAAGCTATAATAATGGCATAATGTAGTATCCACTTAACCCCCAAGTCTGGTTAAAAAAAAAAAAAGGTAAAAAATAAATCCCTTATGAGTCTATTACAGCTCTTGCTGCAATACAACTCACATTATAATCAATAACACTTGTAAAGCAGGAAGGCAAATTTTCAGAAATACAGTCTGTCAAAGCACGGAAAACTGCTAAACCAACAACTGCAGCAGTGGCCTGATGGCCCAGCTATAAACTCTGGTCAGGTGACTCAGCAGCAGCAGTAGATCCCACTCCACTCCCTCAGGTGGGATGTGGGCATTGCAGCACCAGACATGGGGATGAATTCCTTGGTGCTGATGTTCCTCCTCCCAAGGAAGGGCAGTGCAACCCCTGGGTGCAGCCCTGCCCGAATGGGGAGGTGGCATCTCTTGTGCTTTGTGAACCTGAGCCATGATGGTTGAGCTAGCATTTGTTTCTTAATCTCAGACTGGGTGTGAGAAAACTCATTGCAGATAGGCAGCTCCCTGTGATTAGAGCACTTACCATGGATGTCATAGAGCCAGGTCAAAACTCTGCATTGACCAGTAAAGCCAGGAACCTGAGCACATGTGTGCTACATCTGGTCTCCATCCACAAAGACTTGGTAAGCACTTCATCTGTGATGGAAGAAAAATCTTTTACGCTGGTTGCACATCTTCTGACTGGTGTCAGGATGTGCAGGGGGCAGGAGAAGGGGCTGAACTTCTCAGGGCGGACCTGCAAGCCTTCTTCTCATGAGTTTTGGGTACCATGAGCTTTAATCACAGCCACTGGTGAATATTTAATTATTCAGATATCATTTTGTTAACTGACACCCAAATTAGGTGTTTAAGGAGGCAGAGCATCTCTAAGTACTTTTGAGGTTCTTGGTTTGATTTAACAAGTTGTGGAGGAAAACTACACAGGGCCCTATCCAAGGACAATCCATCCAAGAGAGTGGAGTCATTGCCTACAGCCACACACAACAACCCATAGAGATGGTTGATAAAAACTTCTATTTCAAGAAACACTCCCAAGTTGGGAAGATGAGGAACAATAACAGAGAGAATAAGCCCAGACAAGTGATATCTTGGTGGCTCAGATCTTCAATCAGGCTCACAAGTGATACCACCATGGGTGTTGGGTTTTCTGTTCCAGAGAGATAAGCTCCTCTGTTGCCCACCATGTATAAAGCTCATATAGGCAGGAAGTGGAACATGTACATTTCCATGTAAAGTCACCCACAGCCTCCCTATCAACAGGTCAGCATTCCTCCTTTCATCCTTCATGAGAATAAAACTAGCTGCAAAACCCTAAAAATTTTCCACTAACCAGAATGCCCATTCTGCCAAAAAGATCAATATGTGTAAAGTGGAAAAAGATTGAAGAGACTTAAATGAGGATTCTTAAGGGAGCCATATCCATCTCTGATAAAGGGAAAAAAATAAGCAGCATCAGAGAAATGGAAGATACAAGCTATTGCCCTCCAAGGAATGTGATGTTTGCAGCTTACCCAAACATAATTCTGGAGGCTTTGGGGCATGAAGTATGGTTTCATTTTGAAAAGGACCCATTATTAATAGTGTCATGGGTTTCTGGGATTACTGTGTCTCAGAGGTTTATTGTATGTTCATTTGCTCTGATTACTAGCAAAATGTTTCTTCTCCAGATTCTCATCTTCCAGGGCTGTAAATGCAGCTTAGGATCTGAAAGTCAAGATGAGCTCTTCCAGGCTCATCCATCAAGAGTAATAAAGTGTCTCCTGAAGGTTACACATGGGTAAGCAGGAGCACAATCTGAGGGTGAAGGGATTACACCACGTGTCCTACAATTAGAAATTAATGATCAATTCTTTCAGACGATGCAGAAGATAGAAAAGGCTCCAGTTCCTGAGTTCTGCTGGTACACTGGGGCTGATGGCAGTAAAAATTGCATGCTCTTCCCCAGTCAGAAAACATAACTCTTAACACACAAAAAGCATCCAGACTTACCCAGGTGAGAACATGCCTTTTCTATGTCCATCATTTTCAGAACAGAAGTAGGTTTTACTCAGACTTCTTTCCTAGAAGAGGTGAAAGCAGTAAGGCAGGAAGTGACCTGAGGCACAGAAATATGAATGCTCTGTTAAAACAGAGTGAATTAAAACATGAAAACCAGTTTCATACAATTAGCTAATAAATGTAGGAACCAGAAATTAGTTTGTTCTGTTTCCAGACAATAGTTTTATTCAAATGTGATCCTATAGCGCAGCTTTCAGAAGCATCATCCTGTGCCTGGGAGCCAGGCAAACCCATGTTTTTGTCCAGTTGTTCCACGTGTATCTGTATTATTCTTTCAGTGACAAAAATAAAAGCAACAGGTCTCTTTACAAAGGATTCCCAGAGTCAGCAGTACTTGCATTTACAAATCATAAACACCCAAACTCTGTTCAGCAGAGACAGTCTCACATAGCTTCTGCCTTCCAGCTCGGTGTTACTTAATTATTGCCAGCATCACTACTTCTTCCTCTTTCTTTTTTTTTAAAAAGCTTATTTTTGGCTATTCATACTTGACAAGGAAAATCGATGTTATAAACTAACCACATATTGTGCTCACCATCGTTGGCTCTTGGTGTACAAGATGCAACAGTAAATTTTTAATTAGTCAGAGCTACAGACAGATCTTTTTACCTCCTGCACTGAACTGTCACCCGTCGCTCCAAAGCATGGAGGCAAGACTTTCAATGTTCCTCGTGATTGGGTTGACTAACCTCCAGTCTTTGAAAAGGCTTCCATCTTTACGGGACAGGTCATCTACACCAAGCTGATCACACAAAGCCTGGGCTCAGGCTTGCATCCTGGCACAGACATCTTTTAAGTTCTTCTGACCTGCCAGTGTAATCTGTATTAACTGGCATGTCATGTAGAGTAGTAAGAATTCGTTTGCATGGTTGAACCAGCCATGACGGGAAGCTGAAACCTGACAAAACCTCAAAGAGGAAACAGGGTGGAAACGATGGGCTTCCTACAGAGGAGAGCAAATTAGATAAGACAATGATCCTTTCTGGGCTTGCAGGGCAGGAATTGCCTTTATGTTTCATAAATAAACATGCAATTGGTGTTTTGCTCATCCAGGTACTTGGATAATGGCTTTTTCTTTTTCTCTTTCCCTTTTTGTTTTCACATGGACCATCATCCAAGGCTAACAAGGACAGGTTATTTGTGCAGAAACGGAAATATTTGTCCTTCATAGTTCACTTCTCATTTGACATTCTTTATTCCTGCTTGTTCTGCTTTAAAAGATAGAAGCATCCAGCCATGGAGAAGCAATAACACCCAGCAGCAGAGGAAGCTGATGACACAGCACAAATGTTGTACTTTGTGCTTGGTGCCTGGAACTCGGGAACACCACAGGAGCTGAATCCAAAGGGGTTCTTTGCACAAACCCATTTAGCAGATTCTTCAGGCTAGCAAACACATTTAAATGAAGATCGGCCCACGTACAAGGGGTAAGCAATTAAAATAAAATTTAAAAAAATAATAAAGAAAACGAACCAAAAGCACTAAAATATAAATAGATCAATAAAATCAAACAAACCCCGTCTGCTTCCATTGGGATTTTGCAGATACTGAAACTAGGTCACGAATTTTGGCCGCATAGTCCTGTAAGGAAGCATTGACCCTTCAGATATTATCCTCAGTCTTCCTCTGAGAGAAAAGTCTACTCAGATCGGGAATTCCCATGCTGCCTATGGCCTCCTGTTTTCTTTGGGACAATCTAAAAATGCCTCCTGTATTAAAAAGTTCAGTGTCCTGGTCAGGTGGATAAGTAACAAGCATGACATGTTCCTTTCCCAGGGACACTGTAAGATAAAGGATCTCTTTAAGTGAGTTACAAGGCTAGAGTTTCTAGAATTGTGTTTCCCATTATCCTATTGCTGATCACTGCAGGGGGGATGGACTAGATGACCTTTAAATGTCCCTTCCAACTCAAAGCATTCTATGATTTCGTGATCTTTTTCCCTACCACCCATTGCTGTTCTGGAACTAGAAAGCCCATGCTGAAGGAGAGATGATCCCAAGTAAGGATTCCTAGGCAGTTTAGGAAGCTCAGATATCTTTTCCTCATCCCTTCTTTTCAATATGGAAATGAAACTTCTAAAATTTCTTTTCCAGCCAGAAAACAGAGCATCAGCAGGGATTTCCAAACTCCCCTCACCATGGCATTTTGCAGTACTGCTGCCCAGAGCTGAAAATGCAAATCTGGATGTGATTTTTTGATCTGGTCACTTTTGACCAGAAAGCAACTTTTGATGTCTTCTTGATGGCATATATCTCGGGTGATACTGACTTGAGCTAAGAGAGACCAATCAAGCAAATACAGTGACACAGTAGAACCTGAATCTTCACTTCTTTTTCATCCATGAAATATCAGTCAAAAGCAGCATAATTATAACTTACAATTCTGAAGTTGATTTTTACAGTGATTTTGAGTTTTGCTTGTGTAAGTTTGTAATCTTTAGAGCGTTTTGCTCTTTCAAGTGCTTTTCTGCCTATGATCTCTCAGCAACTTACAGTGATTAATGGAAGCTCCAGTATACTCTCATATGATAGAAGAGATGCAGGATTACAGCAGTTTCTTCTTCAAGAAATGAAAATTGCACTCTCTAAGCCACTAGAATAAAGTAACTGATGATGAACGTTGACTTTAATGGCTACTGGGGATCTCTCACTCCACTACTGAAATTCAGCCACTTGTAGGATGAGAATGCAACCACCACCCAGCCATCTGCAGCCACAGGGAAAAGCAGCTCAGAGACAGCTGTTTCAGGGTAGCAACCGAAGTGGTAGTAAAATATTGTTGACATTCAACAAAAGCAATTTCCCTAATCCGAAAATTATTTTCATGTAAAATTAAAAAAAAAAAAAAAAATTAAAAGGACTGACCTCTTTCAGTTAGGGATGTTTCAAAGCAAAATGTTTTCACTAAGCTAAGATTAAATATTTTAGGAGGGTATTTATTGGGAAATGTCACCATTTGTTCTTAGATTTGATCCGTTTCAGAAAATCCTTTTGGACTTGCAGTGTCTTCAGTGCAGTGGAAATGCAGCTTTTAATACTAGCAGCACAGAGATGAGCCTTGAGACAACCCACAGATAGATGGGAAGAGATGTCCCAAGTCCCAGAGACTTGGGGTGCAAAGAGATGAGTCAGGCAAAGGCAAAGGTCAACAACTCACCCAGGGCTCCCAAATCCCACCCTTGTGTCTTTCATTGAATCCCATCTTCTGATGGTATTTCCATGCTTTCGCTTCTGCAGGTTGAGCTGCATTATGTTGCATGGCCAGACATGAAGGTAGGGCTTTAATTTCTGGTGTTTCACTCTTTTTTATGGTTACAATTGGCTCAGGCTTTGAAAATAAAAGAGCAAATGATTTGTACTTAATGTGTTTGGCTTTCATTACCTCACCCAAAAGGTAGCACAGGTGAGTTTCTTGGCAAATAAAACCTGCTTTCTTTAAAGGCATAAGAGCAAGTATGCAAATTGTGGAGGTGGAGGACTTGTTTCTCCTTCAGCCTCACGGATACAGCCAACTCCACCAAGTGCGTGGCTCTGTGGGCTGCCCTGCTCTCATGCCGTTCATGCTCTGAATAAAAGGAAGCCCTGTGGCCATGGTTAATGTGGCACAGATTAAAGACATCCTTTGCTAGGCAGCTTTCAGCCAGTACGGCAGAGCTCATGCTGCCTGAAAACAATTGTGCAAAGTCACCTTTAGCAACCCTGGCAATGCCCAGCCACCCCATGGACTCATCGCCCAGGGAAAAGACCTCTTATCTGTGAAAAGTGTGCGTGGCAGGATCAGTTTTAAATGTGCTAAGGGCCCTCTGAGTGTAACTGCACATCAAAGCTTGAGCTCTTTGGCCAGGATTTCTAACATCTCTGAACGTCCTACTCTGGGCCCATGAGGAGGCAATACTTACCCTCCCATCAAACCTGAGCCTCTGTGAGAAAGCTCACATCACTCTTAAGTGATAAAAACACCTTTTCCTGCCCTTCCTCTGACTGTTAAGTAGATATGCAAAAAATACCTGCTCTGCACAGTCAACAATAGTTGTTTGTTGGGACATGTCCTCCTCCATGCACAAAAGACTCTGAGCTGCTCATGGTGGCTGTACAGTGCCCAGGGTGGTCCCTGTGCCTGGGAAGGGTTCCTCTATGTCATCCAGGCTCTCTGCCACAGCATCCAGTGATGAAGTTGTCAGCTGTCAAGTACATGTGTGGAAGATGCGCTAGAGGTATCGAATTTATCCTCTGATGAAGCCTCATGTACAAAATCTCCTGTGAAAGGGAACTAGTCGGATATAAAAGAGACTCCTCAACACAAGGCAAAAATAACGGTCCCATCTCCCTCTTCAGCTGAGCCCAAGAGGGTGCGCAGACAATCTGGGGCACCCAGCCCAGCATGGGAAACATCCCCATGGTGGTGCAAGAGCCATAGTGAGAGAGACAGCCACCTTCTACCCAAGGTACAGGGCTGCTGGGCTTGCCATGAGCCCGTGATGGTGGGCTCACGCCTGGCAAAAATGTAAGTGATTGTTAGTAGAGGTTTGCCATGATTTGCACCATTGTGAAGGTGTCCATGTCCTCTGTTCTGGAGGAGAGGTGGTCAGTGAAACTGGGAGGAGAGGGAAGAGGGCTACTCATTTAAAGTCTAATTACAGTTTTATATCTCTAAGGCTTTTATATTGAATTGGCTTTCAGGTGCAAAGACCGATCCTTAGGAGTCTTAGAGCAGAGGTCATCCCGACTGATGGAGGCTAAGAGGTGGTATTTTCTCCTTGTACCTGTATCAAAATGAAGAGGCAGGATAACCAGTTGGAATGGGTTTTAACACATCAGTTAGTAAAGACATTAAATGTGGTTGGTTGGTGAGAGCAGAGTCAGGATTTGGCAATCTGGGGCCAACCAGGGCCAGTGAAACATCTCAGGAGAACACAGGAGACTGATATAACAAGTGTGCCAATAAGGCTTATGGGTTGGAACTGATGGAGAAGGTGTTCTTAAGAATGTACAACCTACCAGTTAATCAAAAGACAAGTAACCACTGGATGAAATAAAGATGGGAGAAATTAGGCAGCAGAGATGGCAGCAGAGTTGATATGAAACAGTAGCTGACAGGTAGGGCAGGTGGCCGTGGTCCCACCAGGCAGAGGGAGGAAAAGCCAGAGCTCCAGTCTGTCATTTCCCCTGGTATTCATTCCCCTTCTCCTTGATCAAATAATTGCCTTTTCATCCAGAATGCTTTGCCTTTGCCACTGACAGTCTCATCATTTATTATCTAAGCCCCGCCTGACTAAGTTCATCCTTCCCACCTCTAGTCTTTCACAACTTGTGCAGTTCATCCTGCACACAAATTGCTGTGTCCCATCCCCTGTCCAAAGCCAACCCAGTGCTCCTGCAACCCCACGTGCTCCCATGTTTTTCCCCACCATGTAGCTGTGGTACCACTCATCACACCACAAACGAGCTGTTGATATAAACATGTCGCTGAATACAGGACATGTTCCTGCAGCTCCCATGCATTCAGGGAGGCTCAGGCTCTGGGATAAAGCAGTTCCCTGTGACGCCAGATTATTTCAGCTGAATATTTGTTTATTCAGGGTAACCACAACATTTTCATTGAGTGCAGAAAGAGTGAGAGCCGAAGCACAGAGGGAAGACCAGTAAGAAGAGACCAAGAGAAGAAAAAGAAGAAAAAGCTAAGGGCAGCTCTTGCCCATGTAGCCTGGGATAGGCCTGCGGTGGTCTTCAGAAGGTTGCTTGGAGCTCCTTGAGCTCTCCTTGGGCACCACCAACCCAAGTCGGCTTGGTGCAAGCAATGCGTGCATGGAATTTGCATGGGCTTCATGGCTCACCAGGAGTCAGAGGGGAGGTGTGTACAGCACAAGAGCTTCATCATCCCCAGCCAATACAACAGCAAGCAGGGAAGAGACAGCAAAAAAAATAAATTTTAAAAAAATATATGACCTGCGACATTTGGGATAGCGTGTTTCCTGACAGATTAAAAATGTGACCACCAACTCTCTGTGCATCCATGACAGATGAGCTGGCAACTGCTCTAGGTCACAGCCACCCTTAGCTGAACTCACATTGTCCCCACAGAAATGACCCTTCTGGACCTAAGCACCTGTGTGCACCCTCCCACCTTCCCCAGCGCAAGCCCACGAGCTTAGCAGGGGGCATAGTTTGCTCCCTGAAAAGAGCAGCAACTGGCAAAACCACACTTGAGTAGAATCCAGTAAATAGTTTGGAATCAGAAAAAAAAAAAAAAAAAAAAAGAGCAGTAAAAGATGCTCTCCAAAGCTCACAAGAGTTTAATGTGTCCTTTTCTGAGATTTCCTAATTTTCCATTGTCACATGAAATTTTAAGACTCCAAATAGAAGCGATACCATCAGGATGATAAAAAAGCTTCCGTGTGATGTCAAACTATTTTTAAGCAGGGACTGAACTGGTCTAGTTAGGAAAGCTTGTTTGTCCTTCCTCAGGACAGACCTAGAAAGAACATCAGCAAGAATTATTGTTTGGTTTGGCCCCATTACTGAAAATTGAGAACCTTTTTCAGTGTGATTCACAATCGTTTTATAAGGTTTTTTGAATAACAAGTAGGAAAAGATATACAAACCTTTTCCCCCTGCCACAGCTGGCCCTTCAGGAGAGTGACCAAGGCAAAAGCAGTACAGAGAAAGAAAACTTTAAACAAACTTAATTTTTTTAAAATTGCCAAATAGTTGTTGGGGGTGTTTTTAATGAAAGATGTCATAGTTGCTTTGCCAAAATGTGCTCTGGAAAATGCTCCTAAAACCAGGTTTTCAATCACTAGAAACTACTCTTTTTTGAAGTACCATTTTCAAAATTCAAAAAGATGGAGAAGGAAACCACCCGATTCTGTCATTTCAAGAGGAATATAATTTTTGCCACAAAGCTCTGTGTTTGGGACTTTTGCCACAAAACTCCCCGTGTGGGATGTTTAGGTTCTAGCTCCTGGCAGCTCTACGAGCCACAAGGTGCGGCTTAGGACAAGACATTCCCATTTCTCAGCTGTGCAAAGCTGCAACACCATGAGCCTCTTTTGGTACTTTGCTTCAGCACCTGGAGAAGGAGAGAGGGAAAAACTGGTACTGGATGATAATTCACAGGCCCAGCACAGTGGAGGAGGCAGGACATATGTTGGGAGCTGGGAGGATGGAGCTGGTTGTCACACAGAACCACCATGGTCTAGTTTAACATTAATTACACATCCTCGGGCAAGCTACTAGGGTTCTCTTCCAAATTCAAGGAATTGTCCTTTCCTCCCTACATTTTCCCCCTTTAAGGAAGCTTGTAAAAGGGAGGAAAATGTCCTTCGGTGAATTTTTGTGCTCCATGCAGAAGGCAGTGTTGGTGGGAGAGGGCATGAGATGCTCCAGCTCATTCCCATGAAGACCAGGGAAGAAACAGCGTAGTGTTTCAGCTGATGGCTTTCAGTGAATGTGTTGAAAAATTTCTATGTGATGTTTCACTTTTTAATTAGGGGGGGAGGTGTCTCAAAGGGAAGTGTAAAATGTAAACTTACCACCTGTCTCTTCAGCCTGTTGGTGTCAAGCTTACAAAAATATTAACAGCAATGTAACTGTCGTAGCCAAATTTAGAGCAAACATCATATTTCATATGAACTAACTACGTTACTAGGAAACTCTTAAAAATGACAGATGATGGCTATTGAAAGTAAATTATAATAAGAGTTCAGATAGCCACATTAGGAAAATGCATAGGCAAGCATATAACTTCAGCTTGCAAACTGCATACGTTGAATAGAGACTATAAACTATATACTTTAAGTGAAATGAGAGTGAAATGTTCCGTAGAAGAGCTAAGCCCTATGAGCTCAATTACCCATTCACATGCTGAGTTCCTAAATAGATGTCAAACTTCATGTGTATGTGTATGCACATATTACAGATAATTATAAAAAATTAACATTTAATTTCATTAAACATTTCATTTCATTAAATAATATAAAGTAATGTGAATATATTGGGGTGTTTATATAAATATATGCACATACACATATCTGGGCTTTGATTTTTAAAAATATGTGTGAACATGCATATACACACATATGTTGGTGAAGACCTGCATGCTGTGCACAAATGACTGATCATATTTTGACATAATGGATTTGCAAAATAGAATGGCAAAGATACATATATATATACATATAAAGAACCCTGCTGCAAGGACAAATTAGCATATTGTGAGATCCCTGCAGAGGAAATCAAGCATCTATATGTTTCAGCCTACAATGTCCTGCAACAAAGAGATTGCTCCAATTGCCTGCAGCCATATTTTTAAAGATGAGAAACTAATTAGCAACACTATCAGCATATCTTTATCAAAAATTCTTTATCTCTCCCAGGTCGGAGAATGCTGTGCGCAGGGAAAACGTTGACTTTAACAACATAATAAGAGGGCCTCGGTGGGTTCTTAGTATGATAATAACAATAGCAACAATAACAACAAGAATAGATAAGATAGGTTCCGCTTCTTCCGTCGTGGTTGGTGACAGATCTCAGGTACCTGATATCAGTCCCTCTTCCTTTGGCCAGAAATAGGAAGATCTTAATTTAACCCTAGCCCAGTTTACTGAAAATATGTGGTGCCTACCTCAGGGTGGGGTAGTGAGGGATATGAGGGCAGACAAGGACCAGCCTTGGCAGAGTCAGGAGAAGAGGTTAGAAGATGCCCCCGGAGAAAACTACCCTCAGGGTTGCACACTCAGGAGAACAAGCTGGTTGAAAGCTGAGGAATGAACCTATACCCATGTACACAGTGCAGACAGCCCAGGGGCAACCAGAAAATCAAACCGTTTGTGTAGATGCACCTTCAGGCTGCGGGAAAAAAAAAATTAAAAAAAGAAAGAAAGAAAGAAGGTGACTTCCCCTCTCTTTTTCACTGTAATAAAGATGGAGGCGACTCCATGGTCTGTCCATCAACAGCTGTCACTCTCAGAAAGGGTCATCAGACACCTCTAAAGTCCAGGGAAAGCAAGAGTTGCTTTGTGTAAATTTTCATAGCCCATCAGAAATATTGTAAAAACGTGTTAATATTCAGGCCAGAGAAGTGCAAACAATGTTAACACACTCAGAAGAGCATCTGGCTTTATGTAGCTTGTGTTCGCTGCTTGATGTTGTCAACTGCCATGGTTTCACCAAGAAATTCATAGGGAGTGGTGTTTTTCTGAATGGCCAGCATTCCTGGAGCTCTCTGCATATATTTCATGTATCACTAAAAGCTTTCAATCTTGTATGTACCTCTACCTAAAAAAGAAGGCAAAAAGCTGTTTTGGTTTTCATTTTAATCTTCATTTTTAAGCTATTGTTGGGATTGAAAGGAATGAAAAATTATGCTGGACCTGATGTCACTGAGCACCCCATGATGGATTTTAACCCACTGTGAGTTCTAAGGTTTTATATGAGAAACCTGCACCCAAGCTGTGCATACCATGAGCTGCAGAAGTCAGTCCTGCTGAAGGGTCAAATTACCCCTGCTGGGATGTGGTCCAGGGCAGTGTAGATGCTCAAGTGTGAGGCTCCAACAACTGGACTTGGGAAATATCACTGAGCCTGAAGAATAGTAAAAACACAAAATATCTCCCAAGGGAATGTGTGTCACTCACTGCTCCTGTCAAGGAAATTACAGAAAAATTTCAACTGAGAAACATACATACCCCAGGAGGAGCACTACCATGGATGACAAACCCATCACACGGGGAAGCAGTGATTGCTGCATCCCTTCCAACAGCATCCTCATCACTCCAGGGCAAAGCAATTCGTAGTAGACAAACAACCTCCAGCCCATGCAAATTGCCACACTTCCTGTGAAAATACTCTTCCTCAGATCCAAAAATCAAGAATAGCCCTCAGCCCTTCCAGGAAGGGGAACATCCTCTTGCCCTTCACCCACCACCAGGAGAGAGGAACCAAAGCCTC
>JAVSBS010009542.1:44635-83986 GCA_033124195.1 Coracias cyanogaster
CACAATCGTGGAACGGCAAAACATATTGGCACCTCCTGCACATGCAATTGAAATATGCGCTCGGCGCCGTCTCTTCCTGTTAATTGCTGTGTGGAAAGTGGTCCCCGTACAACCTCTTTATCTATCCGCTTCAGAAGCGCTGCCTACCGCCACGTGCACTCGAGGGGCACGGTTGGCCAGGCTGCCAGGCTCGAGTGCCAAGCTCAGCGAAGTTGCCGGGTCTGTTCTCCCCTCCCCAAAAGCGGCAGCTGGATCGCTGCTTGGCTCCCGGGCTGGTGCCTTGGCTTGCTCTGCTCTGGGCTGGCGTGGGGCTGTGCAGCAGCTTGCGTGCCTCGGTGCTGGGCTGGCTCAGCAGCCTCTCCTTGCTTTTCAGCAGACGAGCGCTCCCAAGGTCCACACTTTAACTCCTAGCTTTTCTCCTTTGGAAACCAGCAGTGTAACCCTAAAAGCTTCACCTGCTCTGAAAACCTGTTTGGTTTTGCATGCGTTGCATCCTCTCCTGCCCATTTTCTCTGTTTTCTACTCAAATTAAGGTCTTTGTGCAGGAAGGTTGCTCTTAATTATGAGTTTCTTCAATACCTCGTAGGGTGCAAGAGCACCCTGATATCAGCTACTAAAACCTGTTAGGTTAAGGGTAAATGGAGGCAGTAAAATGGCTTCTGCCTTCGCAGATGGATTCCCTGTACAAATTTAAGACCAGGGGCCAGATCTCCAAGGGAGCCATGCCAGTCCACATCAGCTGTCAGCCCAGCCACAAAAGACCAAGTATTTCTTTTCCACCTTGTCTCGCCGTCACAACTGTCGGCTCAGGCCCCACCACAGGATATTTATGAGTGACGACAACATGAAAGAACAGAAGTATCAACCCTTAGGCTGATTCTTGCAAAGTCAGTAGGTAAAAAATATCACAATTTGTCCTCATAAAGTGATTAAACATGTTGGGAAAGATATGGGGAAAAAACCCACCCATGGGGCCTAGGAGCAGGTTTGCTTTTTGTTTAAAAAAGGATTGGCAAAGAATTTACACTGCACAAGACTTAACATCTCTTTCAAATTAATATACAGAATTGGGAAACAGGGGAATCAGTGAAAGCACCGAAGTATTGATGAATCTGTGGGTCTGACCATGAAAAAGTTATGAACAGCGAAGCGCTAAGGCTTGCTCTGCACTGAGAGACAGAATAAGCCTTTGCATTTACATGCCAGCTGTCACCAGGACTTAACCAAAGTGTTTCCAATTTCTTTTTATTGTATTTTCTATTGTGTTTATGTGTTGGAAATTGAGGCACAGAGCCTGCAATTCAAGGTGAAAAAAAGGACAAAGACAAATCAAATGAGTTGCAAGTGGAATTCAGGTGCTTAAATGCACAGAAAGAAATATTTTGAACTCTCTGCTCTGCTGCTGCCTAAACTCAGAGATATCTAAGCATCAGAAGTATAATTCTTCATTAATAATAATAAAAAAACAATCCTTTATTACTCTCCTCTACAGTGCACCAAACTATTTGCAATCCTCACTAGTAGGCCCTCAGTCCAAGCCCCCACCAAGCATGGTCCCCTCCATCGCACAGCCAATCCTTGCCATGCTCCACCACCTCCTCTTCCCACCAAACTGGGGCCAATCCCAGGGTAAAAGATTAAGGACTCCCTGGTCCCTGTCTGTGGACCATGCCTCTTTGAAGGAGCTTCCCAGAGAACTCATGTTTTGGATAAGAAGGGAGTTAAGATTGATCTGCATAGCCTGCCCTTGGCCCAGCAACCACCTACCTGGTTTATGGCATCATCCTGCTCTCACCTGGAGGGTGGTTGAATCTGACTCTCATTTGAGTCTCTAAACACCAACCAGCAAATGAGGAGTAAAAGTCCTTGTGTTTTCTGCTGGGGAGACACAATTCCAGGTGCCCACGGGGACTCCAGCCCCGAGCAATGCCTATGGCTGTAAAGGCACTCTGCATCAGGGGCTCGATGTCAACTGACTTCCTATCTGGGCTGCTAATAAGAACTCCCTTGACTAGGAAGACACTGCCACAGAGAACAAAACCATCTCCTGCAGAACTGATTACATTTACCGTAAAACACGGAAGCAAAAGAAATCTCTGATTGAGAGGGAAGGAGAAAGCTTTTAATCCCACTCTATGATGTTTGCCAGATTGACAAGTCTAGAAATATAAATGGAAGAGTAATTATACAAGACTCACTCGTTTGGCTGTTCAGATTTTTTTTTTCATATGTAGGAAAGAGAAAGAGACAGAAAAGGCTTGGCTTGTCAGATTCTTTCCATAGCTGTTAATGAAAATATATTAGAAATCTAAGTTCAGGATGTAGCAAACTACTCAAAAAGTCTTCTCTTAGCTGGGGCACAACCACAGTGTTACGGAGTGATACAAGACAAAAGGAAAAATAAAAGAAAGAAAATAGCAATTTGAGGCAGAGTCATACCTTCATTGCTACAAGACCTATAGCCCTTCATGAAGAAGGGGAAACGTGTATGCTTCCCGATCATTAGTTATGGGGGAACTCTCTGAAAACATCCATTAAATCTTTGAATTCAGTCAGTAAAAAAAAAGTGATAGAGAGAAGCAAACACTGAAACGTCTGGCAACTTATAGCCATCAAACAT
Source organism: Coracias cyanogaster (assembly GCA_033124195.1). Lineage (NCBI taxonomy): Eukaryota > Metazoa > Chordata > Aves > Coraciiformes > Coraciidae > Coracias > Coracias cyanogaster. The sequence goes on from JAVSBS010009542.1 coordinate 47,256, forward strand.
CAGGAAAAGCTACGTCAGGGTTTTGGGTCGGACGAGATCAGCATGAACACGTTTCTTCGAGGGCTCTTGAGGACACTGTACTTTTTAATTGGACTTGTACTTCCAATTTGAGACCTGAGTATCTATCACACAAGGCACTTTTAAAAAACACAACATAGACAGGATTTGTCTTGCCTAATTCAAAACATCCACGCTGGAGACATCTGTGTCTTACTGAGCCTCCCATCCTTTGTAACCGTGAAGAGAAACAGGCACTTTTACAGCACGCTCAGCTGACCTATTTTAGATATCAGCTTTAGGGCAAGATGAATCATGCCTTGAATGTGCCAATTTCCCTGCTGTGCCAAAGCAAGACTAGACAACCAGTTTATTTGCTCAGATGAATCCCACGTGGCTGGGGCTGATAGACTTGCGCTATGATCTGGCTGAATGTGAACTGTCTCTGGTCCCAAGTCTTACATCATCCCACAGAGAGTTCTGCGAGTTGGATATATTAGCTTGTGCAGATATACGCTTAATTCCATGATATACCACCAGTATCAGAGCTGTCTTACTTCTGACCAGCTAAAAAAATAGGTGGAGGAAATCAGGTCTACATATCCCTTCACATCGCTTCAATGCAGTAAAGAAACCAGCACTTCTTCGGTGTCACTGTATTAGAGGGAAGGTCCATAGGAAGCAAAAGAAACAGCAAATGCAAAAGCAACGTGCTTAAAGCGGTACTGGAAGCATGATCAATGCGGGACTAGAACTCACTTCTTCCAGCCCCCTTCATGCCCAGTTCGGTATTCATAAGCTGAAAGTTCAATTACTTCTTCTAAACACTCTTTTTCTTTCAAAATCTTTCACCCTCCTTGGGTATTTTATGAGCAGACCAGCTAGGAGATGTTTTCAGGAGCATCCAGCCCTCTTGTTCCTCTTGGAACCATTGCAGCACCAGTCTGCAGTGAGCTCTGGTGGGTCCTGAGGGGTGAGTATGAAAAGCAACCACTGTCTCCAGGTATCATCAGTGCTGTGCTGACAATTGCCATGGTCTGCTAACGAACCTGGATGGTTTCCTTTGAGAAATAAATCACCTCAAACTTTTAAGTTTTCCCCAGAGCTCTTATCTTATAAATTCCGAATCAAACAATGGCAGATTCAGCCAAATTCCAGCAATGTTGGTATGGATCTGTAGCGGAGCTAATTTGCATTTTCAGTTTTTGTTCCTTGGTGGATGTATACTAATGCCCCAGATAGCAGCATCAAGAAAATAATTTACATTCCAGTCTTTCCTCCGTTGTTGAGGACTTTTCCTGAAAGGCAGCTTTAAAGGTAAAGATTCAGATTGCACAGGGGCATTGAATATTGAACAGGAGCTTTCCTTCCAAATTTTGTTTCCAGCAAGGCTTAAGAAAGATAACAAGAGTTTTAGATGTCTGATTAAAAAGCCAACAACCCAAACTCCATGTATGGAGTTTTTTGGCATGGTTTCTGTTATGGTCATAATCAGCTGCTTGCCCATTCCAGCTGCTAAAGCACGGTAGACAAGACTTGAATTCCAAATATTATTCTCATCACCATGGTATCCTGTGAACAGATCCCCAAAGGTAATTAAAGAAGTTTGAGGCTCTGAATCCAAAGGCCAGGTCCATAAATAATTTCAGCTCTCACAATTAGGTGACATTGTGTTTTGTTTTGAGACTTTTGTACTGCAGGGAGTGAATCCAGAAGCTGCCTTCCCTCCAACAGAGAGGGAGAGATCAGGGCACTCCAGAGAGGGAATGGAAAATAAACTTGCCCAAAAAACACGCACACAGAGGAGAAAGTCATGTTAGGCCAGGCTTGTAAAAGATGCTGCCCACAGGGACATGCCTGCAACCTCACCTCTCTTGGAGGCTCCTCACCCAGGCTTGCAGGGAAGCAGCTCCATCTTCTCAGGGTCTTTGAACAGAATCCTCCTTCTCTCCTGAATATCAATGTTAAAACCTACATTAAACCCAAATACAACCTTCATGCAAACAACAGAAGGCAGCTTTTATAGTCAATCACTTCACCTCCCAAATCCCCAGCAATTTTAACTGTGAGGTGACAAAGCAAAGACCCTTTGCTATGCCTTTTGGTTCAATATTGCCATAAATATCGGAAATCCTACATTCTTTTCTAGACAGCAGCTCAAACAAAACCAAGTTCCTCTTCCAGGAGATGGCAAAGGAAGATCTGAAGCCCTTAAGGATGAGGGATGTGAACTACACTGATATACACTTCCATGTGTTCAGAAAGGGAGATCCCACGAATTCCTTTGAGCAGCCTGCCCATTAGGTTTGCTCTGAGAACCTCTATCAGACTGGATAACAGAAAGCATTTACCTTTGTCTTTAATCCTCCATCCCAAAATAAACAAAAATAATCAGGACTTCAGATTGTAGCTTTTCATGCTTTTACTCAACTTAAAAAACCATGATTGGTGAGACTGAACAACAGCAAACCTGCAGCTATAGAGGACCCAAGTAATGCAAGGAGACACATAATCGAGGTAAGAACCTCTAGAATTGGGTGGTGGTTAGAGATCGGTATTATGTGTTGTCATATTATATTTTACTTGCTTCAGTGTCACATTTCAGTTTAACTGCTAGGTCCCTTCTGGACCTTATTGCCTTGCATGCAAACATGACTAACATCTGGTTTCATCCATAGAGATATTTTAAAGTGGTTAAACGAAGAAACACCAGAATGTTGTCTTGAGATAGGACCTGGCTTTCAGGACACGCACTAGCCCTTACAGCAGTGTAGGACCAGTCCCTTGGAAAGCTACCAGCTTCTGCATAAGGACTAAAGGACTGGCTTTGTCTGAGGAGCAACGGTGCTTGCCCTTGATCTTCATCCTGCAAAAAATAGCAATAAATGGCTTTTAATATGTAATTTTTTTGTATTTTTAAAGATGGTACAAGAAGCACAGAATTGGTATCATTCAGGTACATGTTTACTCCCTTTTAGATCCTGCAGCTCCAAGATTCTCCTTTCTGTCTGCTCCAAGTTTGAGTTGCTGGTGTCCCAATCAGGTGTTTTGCCAGTCCTAAACACAGTCAATTAATTCTCTTCTGAGGAAGATTTAGTCAAACTGGCTTCTCAGTCATGAACATCTTTCTTGAAATTACAACCCTAAATTATACCATTTGCCATAATGTAAAAGCTATGAGGAAAAAGAGAACAAAATCGATGGGGAAAAGAGACACGTACTTTTCCCTCAAGTTCTCATCTGTCCCTGCCATCTTCCATCAGTCTGACAAAAAGCTGTTTGTAAGAGCCTCTTGAAATGAGGAATCTAATATTCAATCACAAAAAGATTAGCCTTTGACTGTACTTCACTCCATGCTACACTAATATGATCAGCATGGGAAATGTTATCCAGTAAGAGGTTAGGGAGAGGATGGGAGACCAGGTGGTGCTGGAGACATAAATTATAAAGATTTATTTTCCATGAAGCATGACTTTTATTTGCTTCTAAGTTTAGGAAGTAGCAACGCTGGAGATGGAGCCCACAGCATGAGATGTTCAGCCACGTACTTGAGGGCAGGTGTGCTGCTGAGTCACTGCTGACAGAGATCCCGTCACGCTGAGCTTGGGCCGACCTGTGAAAAGGATACAGGAAAACTGGGATTACTTTGGAGAAGTTAATTCAAAACTAAAGCGGTCTTCACTACCATGCCCAGGGTGTCACAGAAGGCACGAGGAACTGCAGGAGGCCTGGACATAGTCTGAGCACTAAAATGTAGGAGTGCAATCCACAAAACATTTATCACCTGAGGCTCCTGAAGGGCCATAAACACATAATTTTTGCCACTGTAATTATCCAGCTATCTGGAGTTTTGCTACTGCACTCAGAAATGCTGTCATCTCAGCAGGGCTGTGTGAGTTATCATCTATGTCATGTACATGCCTGTTGGGATCTGCAAATTAGGTCTTTCTGTGCTTAAGTTCCCTGAGCAGTCTCGCTCTTTCCTTAGGTATGAAGCACAGGGGAGGATGTTTTGCACAGGTTTTCTCTCATGACCTAGAAGCTCAGACACCTCTTTCAGAGCAGAAGATAGGACACACCGCTTTCCCTCCCAGAACTGCCTCAGCACAGGAGGAAATCCAAAGTGAGAGAGAGAGAGAGCGCGCAAGATTGTGCAGCCCACAGATAAAAGCTCTGACCCTGCACAGGTGACTTGTGCTTTCCAATTTCTTTATAGGAACCATGTCTGCATTTTGCATTATTTTCGGTAAGTCGTGCACTGATTCTGCACGTTTTCTGCCTCAGCAGTAGAAGAGACGTCTGGTTTCCTACAACATACTCTGCCCTCGTAGGATAAATACATTATATTTTTGTGATGTGCACGGTCATACGGTCTCTCAGTGCTAGGATAAACCAGAGTTTGTCACTTTGGAAAACAGAACAGATGATGAGCATCATTAAATCTCCAAGTAACTTTTTTTCTTTGCCTCTGAGATGTCCATCCTGAAGCCAGTGAAGGACATTCAATATATACACGTCACCATTATTTATGTCAGTAATCTAGCAGACAAGACCATGGGATTGACATGATGGCCACAGGGCCCGAATTTATGTCACATATGAAATGAATTCAAAGCTTCTCCTTATCTCAGTGCAACATCTCTCCCCACCCACACTTTTGTCTGGCACAAAGGTGAGGAAAACTAACCCACTGCTTGCCAAGTGACTTCTAAGCACAACAAGCTCCTAAATTAGGGTACCAGACCGTATTCAGTTGGTCTAGCCACAGCAGCAGAGCTCTGAATTGTGTTTGTCCCCATGTAGCTCCTGCTATAGATCTCAGTGACAAAGATCTGTGTGTGAGTTTATCTTTAAAAAAAAAAAAAAATCAAATCCAACAATGACAAAAACACCACCCAAACAAACAAAAAACCCTCCACACATGCAAAATTTGGACTAAGTTTAAGTCATTGACTTGTATCAGATCAAATGCCTGGTGGTACCTCTCCCTGGCTGATGCTCCCCACTTCACCTCCTCTTTACAGTGTGACCTGCGCAGCAGAGAGATGTCTTTAGACTGAACCATAGACTGTAAGTAGAGACAACTACCCAGAAGACAGGGCTCTGAGCAACCTCATCTAGTTGAAGATGTCACTGCTCACTGCAGTGGGGTTGGACTGGGTGGCCTTTAAAGGTCCCTTCCAACCTGAAGCATTCTGTGATTCTAAATGCCAGTCAAGACTTTCTCTAGGAAAACAACTCCCTCATTCCCCTTTTTATGGGATTTTTGGTTTCATAAAATACAAACACCCCACACTGCCCAGATTTGCAAGCATTTGCCATTGAAAACAGAAACCTGCAACCATCACAAAGGCACACATCCCCACCTGAAATCAAGGCACATATGAGTCCTCCTGGGGTTGAAGGACAGCAGACAAAGGGGTTTTGGGGTATTTGGGGAGCACTTTTGCAGGACATAGTGGATAAAACCTGAGCCTGGTAGCTAAAGGAGCCCAAATCCTTCAGCACTCAATTCTTGGGTGCTGAAGAGACAAACAGCAAAACTAGCAAGATGAGGCTGGGGTACTGATGGAAGAGGTTTGGAGCTTTAGTCAGGGAAATTTCTTGTGTTTGATTCTTCCTGGGCACCTAGGAACCGACTCTCCATACTTAATATGTAAACAAATACAGTACCATAAAAGCCAGCAGGCTCCTGGGCTTCTCTCCCGAGTCAGCTTTGCAAAACTCTACATTTTTGGCCAACCATTCTGATGAAAACTGACAGCAACGCACTTTGCTGTGCACCTCAGAACCAAAGCGTGATCCCTGTGTGAAACCTCCTGCTTTTCACAAAGCTGGCAGGGTCCCAGCAGCCCTTCTCCGGGGGCTGGCCAGCCCAAATGAATGCGGCACTGCAGAAATTAAGCAGAGGTTAAAATTACTGTACGACAGTACACATACACTGAGGCGTGTAAGGACGATGAGATTAAATGGTGTGGGGCGTTTAGGTTTGTCTCTTACATTTTTTTTATTTTCTTTTTTTTTGTTGATATTGAAGAGCTTGTAAAAGGTCGCCAGTAGCATGGAGGTGTGTAGGTACAGAGGTGTAAGACCATGTAGACTATGGGGAGATAGGAGGATGGGATGTCCTACCTAAAGAAATCTGCCTGCAAAAAGGAGAGGCTGCACATTAGAAGCAAGTAGGCAGCGAAGGGTGTGTGTTTGTGTGCGGCTTTGTGGAGGCAGGAGCAGGTGCTGGACATCCACAGATGCCAGGAAGGGCAGTGGGCCAAGGTCAAGCAGGAGGAAGGAGAGGCTGCTGGGGAGGTGAGCCATTGAGACCTCCAGCCCCCAGCTTTGCTGCTGCACAAATGTATGCCAAGTCAAGCTAGTCAGATGACATTCAAATGGTGGATTTCTCCTCTCCCCAGCATTTTAGAGTCTATTAGACCATGGCTTAAAACAGCCAATTTAGGCATGCTTTTTGTTGCACTTTAGCCTATTCCATAATTGCCGCAAGATAGAATTTGGCTTTAAACCCATCATTTTTCATTCCAGGGACAAAGCCTGTTTTCACCCAGTGTGCCAAGACATTCTATGAGATTAAAATTATGTCTCTTGCAAGATTGTAAAGATCCTGCCTTCGAGGGTCTCTTTCTAATTCTCCTCAGAAGCTGCCAGCCTTGCGGGGCGTAGTGCTAGCTTCAGAAGACGTGGAGTGGAAAAGTCTTTTTAAAATGATTTTTAAAACCAGAGGAAGCGAGAAGGCTATTTAATTCCATACAGAAAAATCACTTCTTCTTCCTGCCAAGCAGCAGTGGGAGCACAGGCCTTGGAGTTCACGGTTCAAGAGTGCAATCATTTGACATGCAGTCATTGCCAGGAGGGAAAAGGAGGAGAGGCCAACCTAGGCAGAAACTCTGCAACTCTGACCTTCCAAGGAAAAATCCCAATTTGCAGAGCTAGCCTTCATGGACCTGGCTTCACAGACATTCATTGCATTCACCTTCACCTGGGCAATCAGAAGATAATGATAACAAAGGTATCAAGGAAGAAGAGGTTGGACTTAAGCTTATAAAGTTGGGGAAAGGATAAAAGGGGCTACTCCCCCTGCCCCCCCAACAACCCAAAAAGCCCTCATCAGGAATGGCACTTGGATTTTGGAAGAAGGTTTAAAACTTTCATTTTTCAGTCTCAATATTTAGTTAGGACACTTAAAAGTGCAGAGAAGCAGAATGACAATAACAACGAAATACAAACACACCCAGCGCTGGGATGGGTCTGATGCCTGGCATTGAAAAAGCCACCAAGCGACAGATCGTACTGTGGTAATTCATGTCTGTGATGTTACAGTGATTCGGCTTTTAATGCGCTCACCAATAAATTCCCTCTAGTCAAACAAAGCACTCTGAGGAGAAAGACAGACAGAAAGGAACATTCAAAGCTCTTGATTATTTATCAGTTGGCTGAAACATTTGGAGACCAAAGAGAGCATTATATATCCTATCCAATGAATCACCTCACGGTGAATGATTTTACACTCACATAAAGTGAAGTTTCCACTAAGAGCTGGAGGGAAAGGATGTGCAAACAGCTCAACTTAGCCAAGGTAGCATTAAGATAGCTCTAAATAGCCAAAAGTTGTTGAAGCCAATAACAAACTTGATTTCAGCCAAGCCCCATGTGATGCAGGGAGGCTTCAGCGACGCAGGCAGAGAACTTAAGACTCCCAGAAGCCACACCAAGGACGCCTCGTTAGAGGGAAGCTAAATACATTTACAATTTCAGTGCTACCGTTCTTAATTAAAATTAGGGCTATTTAAGCTACCTAATCTATTCTTCCCTCCTTGCCCTGCACTTTTTTCAGCATGCTTTATGCAGCCACCTAAGCCGCTTAAAGACTTTGTCTTTCATGAGCTCACATTTTGGCTCTCCCACACTCCGCAAATGTTGCACCATGAAAATACCATGCTGGAGAACAGCTGAACAGAACTTTGTCTCGGATGACATTTTAAACCATTCAGGAAACACTGATTCCAACCAGATTTTTCCAGTTGTCTTTAAAATAAAATAAAAGTTTCCGCCGCAAATCGCTTGTGTTCATCTGTTAGCGGATAATAACTCCAATGTGTCATGGATTAACTTGTAAGTGTGGTGTGATAGGACACACCAGGTTGGTAGTTAGAAATGGCAACAGGAGACAAAGTGCTCACCTGATGTTTCTAAGAAACAAACCTGAAAGCTCTGTAAACTGTTTCCTCTATCATACTAAATTTGCTTTGCATTACAAATTCCTTGCTGAAGAGCACTGTAGACTTGGTGCTGACTTTTCACCATTCTTAAAAACATTTCATACAAGGTAAAAAAGAAGTTTAACAAAAAACATAAGGCCCTGCATGTGATAGCATCCTTCTCGTTGATGCAGCCTCTCAGACTGGATTTGGTCTGTTCGTGACGACAACATATGCAAGAATTCCTGCAGGAGCCATTGGAGATAAGGAACCCTGTGGTTCTAAATTGCCATCGTGCTGGACTGCATGTGAGTGATAATTTAGCACTAGCATTTTGAGATGGAAAATTACGGCATATTTTACTCTCCTGTAACCTTCTCTTAATCTTAAACTGTCTTTCGTCTTTTGAAATATTTTCCCTAGACCTATCTTTAGGAAAAGTTAGACAAAGCCTGAATCGTCCGGTAAGTTTGGGAAACATTTCGCTACGGCTGCATTTTTAAATAAATATCCTACTAGGAGATCCCAGCGCACAGTGCTAAAGCGGGATATGCTGCTGTAACTTGTCACATTGCTACCCAACCATCTCGCTACATCTGTGATGCTGCTGCGTCACCTAATGTTAGCACGTGCGATTTATAGGCAAGAAATGGAGAGAGAAGGAACGTGCTGAAATAACTTGCCTATAGCAATATGCAGAGAGAGCCGACACCAGGGCTGGGAATTAGAGCTCAATTGATTTCTGGTATCCAGCCCCTTGCATAATTCACTAGGTCACAGTGGCAAGATTTAAATATGAGACTAATTGAATGTTCATATAGGAATTGCTGCTCTTTCGGTCCAGCCTGGTGCAAAGTTGGTGAGCGAGAAGGGTACAGAGAAGAAACTGAGGTCTCTGGGGGGGAAATTGTAGCTGGGAGAGAAAGCTGCTCTGTCCCTCTCCCGTTGTATCAGTGGTAGGTTAATTCTGGATGACAATTTAAAAGTCAATCTGTTTCACCAGAGAAAATAAACCATGTCTTCAAATCCCTGGTGACACAGGCAAGAACAGAAAGCACCTGGGTCTCTGGTGGGTTGCTATAAAGGAGCTTGCTGAGCTCCCCGAGAGCCACAGAACTGCCTTCAGCAGCGGGGTCATCTCCAGAGGAGTGTGACCAGGCACCCAGAGGTCATGTTGGAGTCATCCTTGAGTTACCATGAATAATGACAAGCAAGAACAGATGAGATGATAACAATTACTAACATGAGGGTCAATGTCTCCAAAGCAAAATCTTCTCATAGGTCTGAAAAACAAAACAAAGTGGGCCAGCAGAATTACAGCTTCCCCCTTTCCTGGGTTGTCCATCACATCCAGCACAAGATTCCTCCTATTTATTGGGCAGATTGTTTTAGTCCTACCTACTTTTGCTTTCATCTAGACCTGAAGGGAGTGATGGTGCTGTTACACTGGCTGGGAAGATGCTTCTCTGAGCAACGTGCCTTACGAGCAGCTTGCGGTACATAACACAGCTCCGCTGAGCCACTTCCGTTTTGCCGCATAAGCAGACATCCTACAATGTTCCTATTCCTACCTACCAGAATGCCAGGACCAGCCTAAGGCTCCAGGGGATCTCCACCCATCTGCCAGCACAGGAGAGGACTTGGATTGCTCTGTGGCTTGTCCCTGGGAATGGATCCCAAAGCAATTGCCCAGGTATCTTCTCTTACCTTGGTAGTATTAAAGCATATTCTTCCCAGGACTTTCTCCTGCAAGACAGCAAATGCCAAGAACTTAGGGTACTATGAAGCTTGAAATGTTTTGTAATCTCCAAAGCAAGCAATTTTTCCTCAGCCACGTGGTTTTCTTCAACTTCCCATTAGTTTATAGAGGACATCTGGCATCCCTAGGACACCTGGAAAATGTTCTTCCAGGTATGTTTCCCATCATAAGACTTGCAACAACATCTGCTTTTCCTCCTATGTCATAAATGTCAAATATTCTCCATCTGCTCTCCTCTTCAGGACCTCTGGGGTCTGGGCTGTCTACCAGGTACTTCCAAAGGAGTGCCATGGTGAAAAGGTGAAGCAGGTATGGAGGTCAGGTCAATGCAACACAGTCTGCTTTCCAAAGGTAAAACCTGATGGCTTCATTTCCCAGTAGCTAAATTATCACCCTTCCTAAAAGCATCTAGACAAACCCTTTCCAAAAAAAAAAAAAAAGGAACCCAACCATTTTTTTTTAGATTGCCCCACGGACATAGTGACTTCTTTTCAGGGTTCAGTCCGGAGCAGGAGCAAACCAGAGTGGTTCCCACCAGCAAAGGTGAAGGCTGCTCAACCTACTCCAATTCTGCAACCGCCATTTAGAAGGTTTTGTTGAGCTTGGTAATATTTAAGCTTAGAGTTAAAAATTAAAATCCTCCAAGTCTCCCTCACCCCAGAAAACATCCCTCCAGTAATTCAGACCAAAATAAAATTTTAAAGTCAATTTAAATAAAAAAGAGAGAGAGGAATTTTTAGTGTTTGCTTTTGTGGCCACTGAACTTTTTTTTTTTTTTTTTTTTCTTCTTTTTTTCCCAATTCATCCAGCCAAATATATCCAACAAAATCATGGCAGGAAAATTTCTGACCAAAAATTTTTGTTTTTAAAAACCACAAATTGTTTATAATGTATCACCCAAGGTGAGCAGGAGAGATGATGATCTGAAGGAAAGGAAATATTTGTGGTCTTTTTATACATCACCACCCGGGGTGTTTTCCCTTTCTTCAGCCAGGCTGCACCAATCTCTGTGCTGGCAACAGGGCTGGAAATGCTGGACACACCAGTGGGGACTTCCAGTTCTTCAAGTTCCCTCATGTTCAGATGCTTTCTGAAGGTGGGATCTGTTTATGGAAATGTAAATCCCTTGGCTGGGGTCTGAAATAACAAAGCAGTTAAGCAGCCACTGACCAAAGTCATTACAAATCTTGCTCATCTTCACAGGGTTATTTGGAGACGAGCAGATACAACTTGCCTTTGGGCTGCCACCAAAGCAATATTAATAATTATGAAAAATAACTTACGCTTTGCACGACATAGCAAATCTGCGGTGCCACATCTGGAATTAGCCTTTCCTTGGTGACAAATGCAAAACAACAAACATCCATAATACAAGCCTACGAATCATTGGCTGTAAGGGATAATAAATCCTTCGGTAATATGAGTAGGATAGGAAAAGCTTCCCGGTGCAAATATTGTTAACTCTGTCTGTGCATTAAAATGGCAAGCTGAGACAGCTCTGGCTAGGAAATGCAATGAAACCCTTTACAGAAAAGCTTTTAGAAAAAGGGAAAAAATCCCCAAATGTAACACAGGGCGCTTTTGTGACAACGCGGAAAGGTCAAACACTCACAAGCCACTCGGTGGAAATGCTGAGAGGATTGTTCCCAGAACCATCCGAAGAAGAAAGAACAAGTGCCTGCATCCAAGCACAGGACTGGAGCCGCGTAAGGGCAACTGCAGCAGCAAAAAGCGGTGAATAAGTGCTTTCAGCCGTGCTCACCTAGAGGAATGAATGCTGTGGAGGGGGTTGGAGACACAGCCGGACAATGGTCGTAGTTTGCATTGAAACACTAATAAGGGTTAAAGGTCCTCACAAGTGCCACCACCCCTAGTACAGAAACAAACGGTGCTTTCATGAGTGGTTGCTTCAAACACCATTGTCCACAAGTGGTTTCACAGCTCTGGAGGAAGGTGTAGATAAACCCAGAAATTATTATGGAGAATGTTTCAGATAAATGCTAACTGCACCATACATCCACCTACTTTTAAAAAAAATATTGACACCTATAATAAGTAAAGAAAGAGATAAGGCTTCCTAGCACTACTCTACCAGCCTGAAGTCGGTCTTCTACCCGGTTCAGTCTTGAGTAGGTAGGAAATTCTTTTAAATAGTTTGTCTCAAAATTATTGTCAGGTTTTAATTCAGCTCCTCATGGGCAAGTGTCCACTCTATGGCGAAGTCCTCCAAGACATTCATACTCAGACTCCTAGGCCTTTGAACGCTCAGCGTTACAAACAGTAAAAGACTGGCATCTATAACACAAAATCAAATGTCATGAGACAACAGAGTGAATTACTCTTTAAAAATTGGTCCTTAATGGAGAGAAAGGTGAGCGAATCTATCATGAGCAACCACTGCTGGACATAGCCTGTGGCTACCTTACAAAATTTAGAGATTCTGGAGGAAAAAACCCAATCCAAGTTTCATGGCATGCAAAATCAAGGGAGAGTTTGATTAAATTCCCAGGAATAAATCATTTATCAAGAAATAGCATTGGTCTCGGTGCTTGGAATTGTGACTTTGTGTGATTCACTGTGTAGCCAGACATGTGGTCAACACAAGCTTATTGGGAATTTTTAAAGGGCAAATTTTTCAAATCATACGGGAATTGTTGGCATACCTAATGGGGAACATTGCATTTGGAGCGGGAGATGTGTAAACAGTAAATTGTTCAAAGCTTCCTATCTCACAGCAAAAAGAAAAAAAACCAAAAAAACTAGCAGCAGACATGTAAAAACTTATGCTCTGAAAAAAATTCATCCAGTTAAAAGGAATAAATAGCTCAATAAAGAAAAATGATAAAAAGCAGAGCAGGAAATGGCAGAGTGCTTCAATCAAATTGAAAATATAGACAAGTAATAATGGAGACTACGGAATTCAATGAAAACTTTATAAACTTCAAGAATTAAGCATAATAAAGAAGACAACTTGAAACAAAGAAATCCCAAGCGTCAGGTACAGCTTTATTGTTAGATGGTAATGTTAAAATTGTAAACAGTGATATAAAAAGGCAACTTTATGTAATTGCATTAGTGGGAGATAGGAGTCTGTGGGGCTTTTTTCCAGCAGATTCCCCCAGGGGCTCACTCTTAGCTCACTATTATTTAATATTTTATCAATGTTCTAGATGTACATATAAAAATCTCCGTAGATTGCAAAGAGATGGGACAGTAGCAAATGATCAGAACTTTGTTTTACAAAATAAAATGTTTTGGAGGTTGGTTTATTGTTAGTGGGTTTTTTTCTGAAGGATCACAATATCAGTTCAAACATAACCAAAGATGAGGAAATCCTTCTGGGAACCAGGAAGGGTGACTTCGGGATTTTATCAACAAAGAACTAGAAGGCAAAGCATTATGAATTCTCTTCTGTTATAGGGGTCTCAGTTCAGCTGATCTTTGCTTGAGGAACAAGAGTTTCATGAGTACTTCATATTGACAAACCTAGTCAAAGGATTTGAGTTTGGGATTAAAAATTTAAAAATAAAATAATACTAAAGACCTGCAATATGTAGCACAAAGTCACTAGTCTAACAGCCATTAATTACATTTCCAAACAAAGTAGTTTGCAGATGCAGGACAGCAAATATCCAAGGTCAGGGACAAATAAGGGCTTGTCTACATCCAAATCAGCCTGGCCTTCTGCATGGAGCTGCTCCCGAGGAGCTCTCCACAGGCGCTCCTGAGGCATATTAACAGCTTACTACTCTCTTCCAAAACATTCACCCAACTGCATGAAAAGCACATGCATATCCCCAATTTTGCGCACCACAGAACTAAGAACAATAGATCTATTAACTCCATAGCAAAAAGGTACCACTCTTCTATTCTTCTGTTTTAAAGAAGGAATAAGCCACCATATACTTACCTGCACTAACTTGGGAAGTTAGGGTATTTGCAAATCCACTCTCTACTCCGGAAGTCTGTTCTCTTAGACAATATTTAACCACTCCTGCTGTAAGTTTTAAGACAAGTCCAGACAAGCAGAGAACTGGGACGTGTCTCACTTTCCTTTATTCGTTCCCATTTTTACAGCCAAGCGATAGATACATTTGTGAAAGGTTTTGTTACCCATAAAAAACATGTCAAATATCAGTGAGAAAAAACTCATAGGCAAGGCAGGTCGATAATTTCTGCGTGTGCACGTGTAACGCGTACACACAGTCGGATCCTGCCTGTCTAGTGTCAAGTGATGACCTAACTAGGCAACCAAAGTCACAAACACAGATTGTACCTCGTATGGCATCTGTCCGTGACTATGTTTAATCACCAATGAAAACAATTCTTTCAGTCTCAGATGCCAGAGACTCATTTAGCCTTTGTGTTCTGAGATGTAGCTGAGTGCTTTTCTAATTATTATTATTGTTATTTCTCTGAAAGAAGCCTGAGTGAAGAAGTCTCACTTTCATAGGAGGTCTGGGTCCTCCATCTTCCACAAGCCTTTGTTGGCATCTTCGTCCTTGATTTCAATGCTCCTTTATATCTGAGACCTCTGAACCAAAGCTGTAAAGAACTTTCAGAGGTATAGTAAGTTTCTTGAAGTTTGCTAGAATTAATAAAATTCATTTCCCTTCTGCTACATCTTTACAGTGTACTGCCACTTCAAACACAGAGCCCACTTAGCTTCTTCTGGAAGACTTCAGATGTCAAGGCTATGAGGTGTTTGAGCCTCTTGGAGCAGTTACAATAAAAATCTCATTTCAAATACATGCTTCTGAACAACATCTTTACAGAAAAAAACTCCCATAAAAAATAAAAAGTGCTTTTCAGGGTGAATTAATGAATGTGTTGCAGAGTGACAGGTTCATCTAACTTGAAGAGACAAAAATATTTGGCATCATGCAGAAAAATCGGAGAGAACTAACACTTAGTTCAGTACTTCTGAACAGACATAAAAGCATCATCCCACATCTGTGTATGCAAAAAAAATCCTCTGAATTAAATTAAAGATTAAAGAAATGTAATTTAAAAGAAAAATGGAAATCAGACGCAGGAGGAGTTGTTTGTACAGTGCCAACCCTGCATGAAATGCATTGCTAACAGGCATGAAGACCTCCCCAAAATTTTTAATCTCAGGCACCAAACATGCAGAGACTGATGGGTGTTCCGCTTTGCTTATGAAAAATTACCCCACATGTAAACATTCTTGTTCTGCTGCGCTCAGTGGGCTCATACACTGTATTTCATCTTGGAGGACTGAACTTCTGCCATGGAAAGCTTTCCTCTCCAGTACAGAAAGACCTCTCCAGTCCTAGACAAGGACAAGCTAAGAAGTAGGAAATCTTAGGCAGGTATCAGGCAAGAAGAGACATCCAAATCTGTATCAGCCTTTGCTATGCATGTGTGACTGGTGGCCTCGCAGTTGGCATGGTTAAGAAGAGAGTGGCCAGGGTGGGCAGGGCACAGTGCAACAGAGGACAACGGTTCCTGGGCAAGGAAAGACTAGGCAGGGTTGCAGAGAGATTAAAACACTGCTGAGAGAGGCAGGGAGCAGACACCCCAAGGTGACAACTCTCTGTGGGTGAGGGTGCTGCTCAGAGCTTGCAATAACCCAGAAAAACACAACTGGGTTGAGTTAAATCCTAGAGGAAAAGACCTGCGCAGGAAGAGACTTAATGGGCAAGGGCAGAGAGCACTTAAATATTTAAGAATGCTCCTCATTGCTTTGAATTTTAATTAGGATAATTAAGTATTCTAGCTGACATTCTAATAAAGCTTCTTGAATTCAAAAAGCCATTCTCATTTTCTTCTGCAAGCTCGCTGTAATGAGAGGTGCAGGTGTACCCACCTCAAAGCACCAACAGCATCCTCGAGGTCTAATTCAGTTCCTAGTCGGTAGAGACACAAAGCAGCTAGTGACCAACAAACAACGCCTCGAGCCAAAAACAAGTCCGAAAGGTCAGAGTAGACTTGTCACAAAATGATTGGATTAAAAAAAAAAAAAATTGAGAAATTCTGTTCAGCAGAACAAAGTGCAGTTACAACGATACCTTAGGAATGAAATGTTGCAAAGCATGGGAGACACCTTACATCTTGTTCGGCTGACAAGCATTTATTATTTTTTCCCAGCAAATGTAAAAATGCAAAGAGGGAATTTCTCCCGAAGAGTTCCCATTGTTAACACGTTAAAAATAACAGGGCTGCAGGTTTTTCTTATAAACGACACTAGAAAAAGAAGTGGTGGACCGAAGGTGCAGGCTGGGAAGGTTTTGTCAAGTGGCTCAGCTGTGGGCTAAGAGTAAAACTGAGCAACTGTTAAATGCCAAGGATATAAAGGTAGGATTTCTTCCTTGCCTTCATAAGCACTTTGGACATTGGCTCCTCAAATTCTATGAAGAATAGCACGTGCTAAGTGACTTGAAAAGCTGGGCACCAGCTCTTTGACCTGCTTCAGTCATTTAAAATAATTAGACCCAACTCTCTCACAGAAGGACCGTCATGGAGAGTGCTCCGTCAGTGCTGCATAAACACCGAGTGTTTGCTTTATGGCTGGAACCAATTCCAACCCTATGGCAATTGACTGCCTCTGTATTGCCTGCAGGGACAGAGGAAAGGATTGCAGGACTGGAGATCAGGCAGCTCACCTTCCTTACTCTGAATATAAAACCCTTAAAGACTACTTACAGACTCCTAATGACCTCCACAGCTTGCGGCTGCTGCTTGTAGACGGAAACACAGTCTTCAGTTTACATCTGGAGACATCTACTGAGGTGGCCAACCTGCCAACTAAGGTTTTGCTGAACCCTCTCCAGAAAATGATGCACACAAGAATGGATCCTCCTGTGTACGGTACTCAGAGGAGGAGGTACCCAAGGTAACTTAAAAAATCAGCAAGCCCAGTTCAACTACCTTGTCAGTAGCTGACCAGTCTTTTCAAAAGGTGTAGCTAACTCTCCATCTTTGGATGGGCAGTTAAGTGATTTTCCTTTACTAATCCAATCTGATGATAATTAAAGTTATAGAAGTTTGGCTTCCCTCCTACAAGCCCCATTAGTCCAGCTGGAACGGAAATTTGAGATCTCAGATCAGGGTCATTCTAAATACCAGAACATGATTCACTTCTAAAAAGGGAGGTAGACAAGGGAGTCTGTCCACAGAGTTAATAATAAAGTAATTATCAGGGTTGCATGAAATGTTATTTTGGAACTCGAAGGCCTCTGTAAGAAACCACTTAAATCAACAGGGAAAAACACCACCTGACCAACCCTATTGAGTGTAACAGGAGGGTTACAATAAAAGCAATCTGCTTATGTGCCCAAAATCACAAGTTCTGAAAGCATTTCAAAGCCTTTCAGACATAACATTTACAATGATAAATGTGTGCACAGCGTGACACCCCACCCATTCACTGAAATCATGCTTTTTTCATAATGGCATTTAAAGAGCAAAACTATTTTCTTCCTCGCCCGAAGTTTTGCCATCAGAACTCTCCTCCACGGGGAGCAGACAGAGCTGCACAACCACCAGCAGGTCGAGTCTCCAGCTGTTTAAGCCAAGAAGAATTTTTGAGCTTCCCCTCTCTGTCAGGGTTTGGCGTAATTTGGACAGAGCAGGGCGAGGACCAGGAGAAGACGCCGTGAAAATGGAATTGTCCTTCAACTTTGTCAAAAAACCAAATAAATTAAAGCAACCCCAGAAGCAGCACCCAGGAGGAGCCATGAATACTTAAGAGGAGGAGAAGGGGTTTCTTTCTTTCCCTGTGACACGAGGCATGCTCGACAGGAACTGAGCACATCAGTAAAGCAGCCACTGCAGACAGGACAGACGCTGCCGAACAACTGCACGACGCACCGCAAACACACCACCTGAGGTTGATGCTACGTTTTTAGACATTACATAGAAAATTACAATTGACAGCATCAAAAAGCTTGAGGCATAGCTCTGGACGAACTCCAGCAGCTACAAATGACTTTCTATGGCTGTGAGCATACTTGTTCTATAGCTAGGAGAGACTACTCTTTCCTTACTCATGATTTGTGATTAAATATTTATGAAGAGCACTGTGCCCAGCCACCTGATCAAGGCTGGCCTACTCCTTTGCGCTGGACAGTGCAGGGATCTCAAATCATGGATCTAACAGAACCGCAGAACTGCCTAGACTGGAAGAGATCATTACGACCATGGAGTCCAACCTCCCATTCAAGCAAGATATGACCCAGGGAACAAATTCAGTGAGCCTCTTATCATCCCAGTCCTTCCAACTCCAATTCTAGCTAATGGAGAATATGATCACCTATACCACTTCTTGCGACATAGGTGCTGCATACTGTAAAGCACAGCACAACCACCAGACAGGCCTTTCTAAAGTGTTTGTGATTGGCTTTTACACTCCTACGTGCCACTTTCCGTTTTAGAGTATCCAAATCATGTACTTTATCCTTTTTCAGTGATTTCTCCAAAGCAAGTTGCAGTGCTGGAACTTTGCAATCGGACTTTGAGATGCACTGAAGAATGCAATGAATTGATACAGGGCAGGTAGCCCATGACAAGGTGACATAAGGATTGGAAAGGAAACTCATTCACTGGAGCAGCAAACAGGTGGACAGGTCTACTGGAACTGAAATAACTGTGAGGGAAACAATCTGAGTAAAACCTGGGGAACAGAAGGGGACAGAGCTGGGAAGGGTACCAGGACTAACAGACAGAATGTCTGAACAAATGAAGGGTATCTGATGCCCAGAGCATTAGTTGACATCAAATAAAGATCTTCTACCACAGCCACTTTTTGTAGAAAGGGAAAGGTTGATTGGTGAGCTGCCTCTAAGGAAGACTGAGGCCAAGAGAACTGTTTTAAAACCATTAAAAAAAAACCCAAAAAAACAAACAACCAAGAACCCAAAAATACCATTTGTTCTAGGTTACCTTCACAGAGCACATCCAGTAATTTGAAACCTGTTGACTTGCAGAATGGACCAAACTCCTCCTTTTCTGAGGGCATGGGTTCTCCATGGCACATTTCAGCCACGGTATTGCTTGACTTTCAGATGAAGGAATCACAGAATGGTAGGAACCTCAGGAGATCATCTAGTCCTATCCCCCTGCTACAGCAGTTTCACCTAAAGCAGGTTGCACAGGAGAGAATCCAGGCAAGTTTTGAATGTCTCCAGAGACAAAGACTCCACCACCTCTCTGGGCAGCCTGTTCCAGTGCTCTGCCACCTCAGAGTAAGGAAGCTCCTCCTCGTGTTTAGATGGAACTTCCTATGTTCAAGTTTGTGCCCGTTACCTCTTGTTCTGTCACTGGACACCACTGAAAAAGTCTGGCCCCATCCTCCTGACATGCACCCTTTAAATATTTATGAGCATTGATAAGATTCCCCCTCACTTTTCTCTTCTCTAGGATAAAAAACCCCAAGTGAGTTTCTCAGCCTTTCTTCATAAGGGAGATGTTCTTGTCCCCCGATCATCTTTGCAGCCCTTGAAGGCCTCTCTAAGAGGCCGAGGAAGTCTGGGGTTGCTGGAAACAGGCTTTGGACTGAACTCCCAAACAGGAAGGCAGTTAAGCATCACCACCTTTAAGAACTCAACCCTTCTTGGGTTTTAAGATTCAGAAGTTTTAGTACAAAAACACACATTACTGCCGGATTCAAGTAAGGGTCTTCAGCCAGTAAAGCTTTTCCACTTGACCAAATTGCAAACACCTAGTTTTGATTGCTGGGTGCCAACTTGCCTGAAAACATCACCCAACCTACCTGATGGTAGCACTGGTGATCTCTCACTGCCTTTGGTGCCTCTCTCAGCGGCACACAGCCCACCCTGTCAATTGAGTTATCCTTAGGGAAAATGTCTGGGAACAGGTAAGCTTACAAAGAAGGCACAGATCAGATAAAATAATCATAGAATCATTGAATGTTTGGAAGGGACCTTTAAAGGCCACCCAGTCCAATCTCCTGCACTGAGCAGGGACATCTTCAACTAGAGCAACCATCCACAGCGTAAAGAACTTCTTCCTTTGATCTAGTCTAAATCTCCCTCTTTTAGTTTAAAACCATCAGCCCTTGTCCTGTCACGACAGGCCCTGCTAAAAAGATTGTCCCCACCTTTTTAACAATGTAACAGAGCTCTTTGCTATATACAAGAAAAGAGATTTGGTTTTTCCTAAGGGATAATACTGCAAGTGATTCTAGAAGACACCACCTAACTTGCAAACACAACTCTCAAAGTGGACAGTTTGAGCCAGAAACCTGCTCCAGCCCTCCTCAGAAAGGAGGGCAGCACAGGGGTCCAAGTTCAAAGCCCAGGCTTCAATTCTCTGCCTCATCACACTTGAAGCAGAACATCTGACAAAAGCCACATTATCGGGAAATGCGGGGGTATTTACCTAACCCATTCAAGCACGTTGTAGCTACAGGAGGTGGTTGAGTCACCACCCTTAGATGTGTTTAAGGGTCGTTTAGATGTGGTGGTGTGGGATACGGTTTAGAGGAGAACTTGTAGAGTAGGGTTGATGGTTGATGATCCCAAGGGTATTTTCCAACCTGAATGATTCTGTGATTCTATACATCTGACCTACTGCCAGGCTGCGGTGGCACGTTTCTGTGGCACGATACAGTATTTTGCAAAAAAAGCTTGATTGGCTCTGAGTGTAATACAGCTTTTGTTGCTTGATACAGAGCAGAAGCAACCTACGACTTTGGATCGCAGACACCATACAAGCGCCTCCACACCTCAGTGTCCTTCAGCAGTCACTGAATTAAATTGCTGTCTGTTAGAACAAAAAGCCTGCTTGGAGAATTTCTGACCAGCTATAGTATTGAGAATATAAATGATTTTTTTTAAAAAAATTTGCTCATTGTCTGGAAAGAGGAAAAGCTCAAGAGGCAAACAGTAACCTTGGATATCAACAGCTTTATCATGTTCCCAATAAACAACAGAAACAGCAGCAAAAAGGCATCACAAAACCTCTGGAAAACACAAGCTGGCATGTTATCAGAGGAAAGGAGGAGACAAGAATCAAGCACAGCTCACCTTAACAAGGCTGACAAAATCATCAGTAAAATAAACATACAAAATAAAACAAAAAAAAAAAAAAAGGAAAAAGGAGGAACAAAGAAAAGCCAGAACAAGATATGTTCATTTCCAGATTCTGCAGAACACGTGTTTTTGGATCCTCTAAAAGCACCATTGATTTTTCACTAACACATGAACTCCATAAGCACAACGAAAGGCAGTGGGTGTCAGCAGAGACACCTGCGTGCTCCCTGCTGCTGTACGAAGTCCTCTTGACACAAAGCAGCCAGAAATCGGCGTCTTTCCCCAGCTCACCAGATTCAGCAACCACTTAAAAGATCTCCTGAAACGACTGCGATTCTCTTTCCAGTTGCTGGCCTCGTCATCGCCTCATTGCAACTCTGCCATTAAAAGCATTTGGATTGGCTTAATAAGCCCTAAAAAAAAAAAAAAAAGAAAGAAAGAAACTAACCCTGCAGCAGCTTCGTGTGGTCTGTAGAGGAGCCTGAACCATACTTGGTTAAGTAACTGTTAAACTGTGACTATGCTGCGTTCGCAGAGCTTGGCGAAAACGTGGTGCTTAAAGGACTACAGCAAAAGACTGTATTTTCCTCTCACCGAAGTACTGAAAGCAGAATGTACTCTGCTGGAAATGAAACGGTGGGCGTTCGACGGCATTTTCTAAATAGTCTTCCTCTTTCTGCATGCAGTGTAATGCCACCCAAGGGGGAGATTAGGCAAAAAAAAAAAAGTGTCTGTAATTTGCAAGTCCATTTCAAAGTCATATTGAGGATGATGTGAAATTCGGGATAGGATTCTTGAGAGAAATCTCTCTGGAAATTGTGTATGGACCTCAGGGAAGCTTTGGGTTTGCTTCCCCGCTCTGGAAGCCTGCTCTGTCTTTTAACATTTCAACACTGCTTACTCGTCACATCTGATTTTGGAATTACACAGTGGTTTACTGCAAAGGTGTATCTTGGACTAACAATGACATATTTCTCTTCTGCAATGTCCAAGATCTCTAAAAATCCCTTACTACTCATCTCAAAACTTTTATTAGTAGTGAGGATACTGCAGTTACTTTTACAATAGGAGACGAATCCTGCTGTCAGGTGTCGTGGGGGTAGCAGTTACACGTGTGAAGGACCTTTCTTCTTGGCCCTGGGTAAAAGGGGATTGGCCCCCCCCTGGTCTGGTCATTCTCAGTTCCAAAGAGTTCCACGATTTAAGGCTTTAGATTGTCACCAGCGGGGATGAGGAGGGCACGCTCTCCTTAACAGACTTCTGGCTAAATGGGCTTTCTCCTTCCTCTGTGCTGCCTTCCCTGAAGCGTTACAGACTGGCCACAGATGAACCTGGGGAGAGGAAAAATGTAAGATCATTTTCCTGATGTTGGATTCTCTTCCTTAGACACCTGAGTGGATGCAGAGTCACATCCATCACCACCAAATCTGCTATCAGAAAATGATCTTCCCCCGGTCAGATGAAGAGGCAGGGATGGCTTCTGTCTTGGCTTGTAGCACCTAACATGCCTTGATTATAGAGATAAGCAACTTGATGCAATCACATCCTACTCGTCAGAAAGGTCAGGAGTACCAGTGCTACCACAATCCTTCCTATCTTTTTTCCATGGCCACAACAATTGGTACTGCAGAAGACTGAGGTGCTTCAGTCCAACACCAGAGTCTGTAGATTTAACCTAGCATGGCATCAATCTAGCACGGCATCAGAGTGAAAGGAAAAACCACCACCGAAGACCACAGCATAGACTCAGGTGACTTCCTTTGACTCTCAATTTCTAATTAATTTCACTTAATTTTTGCCATACAGAAGTTAGACTCTATCCTTTCTTGTCTTTTGTGTTAGTGGAGAGAGAATGTGGCATTAATCATCCTCCAAATCCCTATCCTGAACCCGCCTAACAAGGAGAGCCATGACAACCACCCTGGACAAGAAACCTACAGTTCCTAGAGCTCAAAGCAGACAAATTTTGGAACACTATGAAACCATAGGAGGAAAAACCCTCAAGTATTTTATGTTGATACTTACTGCTTGGCTGTTTTCAGATCAAAGCGGTGACAGAAAGCTCTAACAAGGCTACCTAACCCATCAGGCTGAGATGATTCCCTCTACCTGCCAGCCACTGGCAGAGCTGTGGCTCTGCGTCTTGCTTTACTCTGCAGCGAGGCGGTTTTTGCTACTGCTACGAATGACAGATTTGAATCTGGCAGCACCTTTACCACGGTTTGTCCAGTTAAATGAAGATTAAAGCACATTTTGCACTACAAACAGATGACACGAGGCTTGCTTTTCTTTTTCAGCTCTGCGCCATCCTCTAAACACGAGAGCCACAGCCAGCCTCTTCTTCTGCTCATTGACCAAGGCGATGTTGCAAGTCCGTCATGCCAATAGTTCTCCTATTTTGAATTGCTGTTGGGTTAGATCATTAGAACAAAACTGGGAAATTAAGACCACAGTTGTCACTTGCAGCTTTTTCAAATGATAGGTTAAGGTTTAGCGCTGCAGTAGGCTATAAACAATAATCTTGTTGTTTCTGTAATAATGCAAAAAGATTTGATTGTATCCATGCTGCTTAGTCTAAAAATAAACATATACCGATTAAACAGGACATACATCAAACATATATACCACGATTCATTTCTGAAAAACAATTATTTATGCCGAGAAAAGTCCCGTTTTGAGCTAATCAAATTAGGAATAAAGACAAAACAGCATAAGCTTAATTATTATTATTTTACCATGTTAAAAATACAGTCACATCAAAATAGGATACACAGTTATAAAACTGTTGCAGATGACATAAGAAAATAGTGTGTATATATTTTATATATAAAAATCTACAGTATTTACTAATGCTGATACATATTTTGGAGCCTGGTGTTGCCTGCACAAGTAAATTGTACAGCTTTGTTATGAATTACAGAACCATCGTTAAACATTGACATTATTACACTTAGCCACAATATTATATACATACATTTCTAAGCTGCTGCAATCCATTAGAACTAAGGTAAGCCCAAGTCATATTTATCTTCACAATTTTAGAGTTTCAGTGTAGTGCTTTGCTACTGTCACTTCGCTGCAGTCTGCAATTTTCAAAATATAAAATTGCCCAGTTCATTAAAAATTACATCAGACATAATATACACAAAAAAAAAGGTTTTGAAATATACTCAGTAAATGTTACTTCCATTTGTAAAAATTGTTTTACTTCTGTACCTTAAAACTTACAGAGCCAACCTGCAGCAGTAATAGGCACTAAAGCTCATTCTTTACAGGAAAAAAAAAAAAATCCATTTCTATATTTTCGTCAACAAATCTCACAAAATAAAAGATGACAGGACAGCCTTCCAAACCATCCAAAGCTGGTGTTGATCCCAACGTTTGGTACTTAAGTATTAGAAAAATCCCTCTGTTAAGCACTCCAAGGACCTCTTCTGGCGAGGTCCTTGGCCGCCCCAGCTCCCACTGGTTCCCATGAGAGGTCAGCGTGTCCCGCACGTCCCCGCAGCTCGTAGGGCTGCATCCTACATGTGCCACTTCACCTGCTTTTTTTTTTTTTTTTTTAAATTCTTTCCACCCCCAATTCACAGTCAAGGAAAGGAAAACATGAAGTAGAAAAGGCTGCAAACACAAATTGAAAATACTTATGCTGCCAGGAGTTTAAGCTTCCTATTAAGAGTCAGGAGCATTTCAGTGTAAAACAGGGTAGGGTCTCTCAGCACGCGCCCCGTCACAGACACGAACCCACCGGCTCTTTGGGGTAAAAAAAAAAGGGCAAAACGAAATGGAATTGACAAGACAAAGCTGAAGAGAAGGGACGCTGCTTAGTCCCACAGCTCAGGGAACATCAAGCCCTGACCACAGCTCCCTGCGACACTTCACAAGAGCGTCAAGGGGCTGGTCGTCCTCTGCTCGCTGTGAGATTGGGCCCTGCAACCAGTTTAGTTTGACAGCAGAGCACGGCGAGAAGCGAGGAGTGCAGCACCATTTCTGCATCTGGCATTACTCTCACTGTGCTCCAGTATTTTGCATAAAGGACGACATTCTGAAAGTACATTTGGGGGAGGAGGTAAAAATTCTCCACTTTCGATGCACCTAAAAAAAAAAAAAACCAACCTGAACACTGCCCTGAATTTTAAGCACCATTTCTTAGCCAGATCAGAGAGACATTTTTGGCTTTCTGCTTTTGCCTGCCTGCTCCTTCTTGCTGAGGAAAACGACAAATAGTAGTCAAAGGAGAGGAAATAAACTCTCACAGAAGATTAAATTAATAATCCCAAAGCATCTCTCCTGCCCAGAACAGATCCTGGGATGCTGAGGCAGCTGTATAAAAACAACAGAAATCCCCATTCAAAGTGAATGGCTTCTCAAATAAATTACAAAGAAAAATTAATACGAAATACAAGTACTTCACAAGCTTTGCCCAAAGTTAAATGCATTTACATTTAAACTCTTTTTAGCTCTTTTCCATATGCGTTTGTGTATTGTAAGTGCGCACTCGCACACACGCACACACCTATACAGTGCATTAACAATGTCAGTCAAAAGAAAACTTGGAAATGTGTTACAGGTTTTAGGCAGAACGATTGTAACACAAGTTATTTCAAGGTAAGGAACAATGACAGATTAACCACACGGTGTAGATGATCTTATTGCTATGTTGATGTGCATCAGATCACTTTCAATAGCTTCAACGCAAGTCTAAGAACTCAAGTAGCCTTCAGTGAACGTCCGAAACATCTTTGAAATAGTGTTGTTACTTTTGAGACTTGCGAACTGGCCACATGTCATAGAAGAGCTGAGGTGGACTACTACTAACACAGTAATGTTCAACAGGTTTTGGTTCTTGTCATTTGAGTAAGTATAGATAGATACTCAGAGAAGCACGGATTCATGCATAGACAACCCATCGTTTCTATTTCGATAGTGTTGGGCTTGAGCTGATGGGCTTGAATATTGGTATTGTGGTGAACCACGTTCTTCAAAGGTTGGTGAAGTCCTGTATCTAATCGGACTATCCACAGAAACAGCAGGAAAACTATTGTCTTGGAAAGGTGTTGACTGAAAATGCTGATGTTTCTGGAAATTATCCAAGTGGCCTTTGTTAACGTCTTGGCTCCAGGGCTGCCTGTAGGGTTCACGTCTGTAAGTACATGCAGCATCTGGCCACTTCCTATCTTCTGGTAGATAATCCACTGGAGGGATTATGAATTTGACACCTGTGGGGGACCTTGAGTTGCTGGTATAAGCATCAACTGGGGCTACTTCCATCTGACCAGGGGCTGGTGAAAGAGGATTTTGGCGACTGGCAGGATAGGAATTCATTTGTAGTTTATCTGGAGAATAATCTACTGAAATAAAAGAACCATATGGCCTACCAGAAGGGCTGGTTAGATTCCCATGATAATGCAGAGGTACAGAACTTGTATTGCCTATACTGGAAACATGCTTTGGAGAGTTTCCATGGTAAGTAGGTGGATTACTGTAACATGGCAATGGCTGTTTGACATTCAGTCCATGATGTGGTCCATCAGATTGTGATGAATATTTTGGAGATCTGGGTTGTGAACTGAAGGTGTAATTGTTGGGTATTTTTAACGGAGCGGGCGTTTTTTCAGTTTGCTTTCTTGGACTATTAGAAAAGGTTACATGCCTAGGGCTCTGTGGATGAGCTCTCTCAAGCATCTCTTCAACAAGATTCTCATTCTCAACTTCTGGAACATTGTCATACTGAGATGCATTAGACCCTCGCTTACCTTCATCAGCATCCAAAACCCTCATCTTTTGCTTTACATTCAAAGGCTGCGTTTCTCCAGGACTTGGTGGTGGGCCTGAAACCGAATGGTTTATTGGCCTTCCTTTCACCTCTGCAGTAAGTTTCATTGTCTTTTCAATTATTTTGCTGTCAGACGGTTTATTCCACTTAGGTACAAATTCCCTTCTTGTATTTGAAGTAGCATTAGAATTTTGATTAGCAGCTGCGTTATTATACTGTCTCGAGTCATCTTGCTCTGTTGGCAGAGGCTTTCTTCTGGTATATGCCTCGTTCTTAGACATACTACTTTGTGTCTCTACTGGTCTAGTCTTCTGCTGTTTTAAAGAAGGCTTCTTTTCCAGTGAATCAACTCTTTTTCGGTTATTTGGTGAACTTTCTGGTTCTTCTCCTGGAGACAGTCTCCTCTCTGTCCTTCTCGTTGTTTGTGCACCAGTGCTGTTCTGTCCATTAAGCATTGGAGTGGAGTTAAGCACAGCAGGCTGAGGTCCTGGTGGAATCTGCCCCAATGGCTTCTTTGGAAATTCATCTTCTTTACCTAAAACAAGAACAGTAATAACAAATTCACCTTTGTACAGAAGTAATATTTTATCTGTTGGGTCAAAAAATAAAAAATAGCTACAAACTCTACTACTTGGGCCTCTCTCTGGTCACCATTCTGCTAAAGACCTCAAAGGTTTCTGTGTATATTGACATCAAACAAAGATTCTGTTTATGCTCTCATCTCAGCCAGTTAACTCTAGTCTTCCTTTCTACAGCTGATGTGACCTTGCCAAGCTTTTGTTTCTTCATGACACTGCTGCAAAAAAAAAATCACTTTCCTAAATGACACGTTGGTCACAGTACCTACTCATCATGTAATGCTCCTCACATTGTCCCTGTCACATTAAGCAAACTACCTTCTCCACTTTAAAAATCCCCAAAACTTCCAAATATCCCTCTCCCAATCTGTTGTCTTCCATTCATTCATCTTTCAGTGTTCACCTCTGGTAAGCTATACTATCAGCTCCTCAATCACATGCACAAACTTCCTAGCAGAAATCTTTGAACTTCCTCTCATTTTTTTTTTGGGTGGGGCTCCTCATTAACATCTGCACGGTTAAGCCCTTGTTCCTCCTCAATCCCTGCCTAGAAATTTTATTTAACCTTGGTATTAAAATCTACAGTACAACTAAAAGGCTCTACACTGAATCCTGTTTTTTACAGTTCAATTTTTTTATCAGTTATAGAACTACTGAAGTAGCTAATGCTAATACTGGCCACATCATGACTTCAACTGAGTGTTCAGTTGAGTGCTCCACGGACGAGTTTTGTAGAGCGCAAGGACATCATTTACAGAACTAAGAAATGAATGGAAAGTTCTCCCAGACTGGAGCTCAACACATCACACATCAGTTATGTGTGGACCCAGAACAATCCACACTGCCACTACAGAAAGAATAAAGAATTGTTTCATTGGTCGATACTGCTCATAGAACAATTTACTTCGAATTTTCCACTGCAGTCTTCCTCCTTAGCAGTGAACACCCTTCATATTGTCAGCCAAAGTCTTTCATCATATCTACTTGCATATAACTTATTTAATTGTGTAATACATTACTTTCCCATTATAAGCAGAAAAGGTCACATACTTCTCATTAAATGTATTAATCTAAATTTGATTTATTTGATGTCCAGAATTTCTCAAAAAATAAAAAAAATTGAAGTCAGCACGCCCAGACTAATTTTACTCACTTTGTATCTATGTATTAAGCAAAAGCTCTGTTGTAAGAAGAAAGAAATGCTGCCCTTGCTTAAAAGTGATGCAAAATAAATTGTATAAAATGGCTGTCGGTAAAAGAATTTTGTTTAATCCTTGTTTCATCTTAAGAAAAGAACTGTAGGATCTTCATCCATCATCAAAGATCATAAAGTCAGCACCTAACTCTTTCTGGTTATTTGTAATTAAAAGTCCTTTTACATGACTCTACGGGTTCACAGGAGCGGATCGGTACAAACATCTCTATCCCTGATGCGAGAGCTGTGGCTAGAAGTGAGCGATGCTCATTTTTACAGTCAATAGTACAAGGTCAATCTTTGATGACTAGTTCATGATAGAGACACAGAGAGGAAAGCCAGCAGCCAAGGTCAGGATTATTTATTATAACAGCATAACAAACTACCATCATGGATCAGTTGCTATATAAACTAAATGAAAACTTACAGTTTGTGCCAGCTAGAACGTAGCAGGAGGACAGCAGAGAAGAATACAATGACACCACGTGTCATGACAAGGTAACTAAATAAAAAGCACTGAACGAAAGAGTCTGGTTTTGCCAAACAATTACACTAACCTTTTCTCAATTTTCAAAGTCTTCAGGAGGCCAAAGGTCATATGCAAACCTACCCTTTCCTTTAGAAATCCACCGCTTCAGAAACCTCAGTTTACACAGAATATACACAGCCCACCTAGGCCTTCTGCAGAAGCCCCTCCGCTCTTATTTTCCTCTAGTTACTCTCTCGTAATGATACACAAACCTTACACTGAAGGTACTCACTGTCTACCTTGCTATGACTTGGCAAAGGAAGATACTCAACTGAACCCCCTTCCCAATTACTTGTTCCCAAACAGGAGATTCCACATGCTACATCATCTGACAGGATCATACACTTGGCATACTATACTCTGTGATGGAGAACTCCTACACAAATGGTTACAAGACAGTGCAGCAGGTTACGCGGTGGGGTAGGACCTCTGCATTAGGCTCCAACAGGAGGTCCTTGGAATCCCAAGTTTTGTGGTTTGTTCTCTTTCACTACAGGGCCCTACTATTGACGAGTCACGCTAAAATCTGGAGTGTGGATTCGTCGACACACTCCACAGCAGCACACCACTAGAAGAACAGATGAGGGGACAGAGATGCATGGATGCTATAAACAGATGATTTAACAGCTCTGCAATATACTGTCTGCTGCACCAGCCTCTTCAAAATTGTTCTTTATTCTTTATAAACAGGAATTCACTTTCCAAACTTGCTTCAGTTTGGCAGAAGGCATTTCTACCATAGCACACCAAAAACTTGTCATCTGAATCATATAGAACTAGTCTTTATATGCTGCTAATACTAGAATGGTTTGGGTTGGAAGGGACTTCAAAGACCATCTAGTTCCAACCACCTTGCCATAGGCAGGGACACCTCCCACTAGACCAGGTTGCTCAAGGCCCCGTCCAACCTGGCCTGGAACACATCCAGTGATGGAGCATCCACAACACCCCTGGGCAACCTGTTCTACTGTCTCACCACCCTCAGAGTGAAGAACTTCTTCACTACAAGCCCTTGTAGAAAGTCTCTCTCAATCTTTCTTATAGGCCCCCTTCAGATACCGAAAGGCTGCAATAAGGTGTCCCTAGAGCCTTCTCCTCTCCAGGCTGAATAACC
This sequence comes from Coracias cyanogaster, assembly GCA_033124195.1. Taxonomy (NCBI): domain Eukaryota; kingdom Metazoa; phylum Chordata; class Aves; order Coraciiformes; family Coraciidae; genus Coracias; species Coracias cyanogaster. Next base: position 77,429 of record JAVSBS010009542.1, read on the forward strand.
TCAACTCTCTCAGCCTTTCTTCATAATAGAGGCATAATCCATTTATAACCTCCAGACGATCCATAGTAGTTATGGGATAGCGTAAGAAAATGGCTCCTCAGCATCTGTAAATTACTTAATTTCTGTCCTGGAATGCAATACATGTTCTAGAAAAATTATTTCTTCCATGCTTGAAATTAAACTATTTTTTATATATATATGTATGTATGTATATGAAAAACTGAAGACAAGTTTCTCTAGCAGCTGCAATGCTTCCTTCCTTTGTACAAAGACATTAAAAGCATGAACTGGTTTCCTTTTTTCCAGCTTTTACTCTAAGAAATGCATACAGAGCAATATAAGATCCTTTGAAAGGTGGGTCTTCTGTGAGGTTTTTTGGTTTTGGTTTTTTGTTTTTTTAATTTCACACACTTAAGGTTTCTTAATTACCATTAAGCTCTAATAAAACCCAAGTGAGAATACTGCAGACATTTTTACTGAATTCTATCTAGGCTCCTTTGAAGATTACTTTCTGTCATCTTTCCTTCACATTTCAGTGTAAAAGAACACATACGAGTAGGCATACGTGGGCTGCACTGTCTAGATGATGCAAACTCCAACGTGAATTACACCTGTAAAATGAGTATCAGAGAGATCTTACCATGTCTGCTGTGAAACTGTTAAAACTCAACATTAATTCACATACTGAGTTACAAGCAAAGCGTCCCAAGACAATAGTTCGTTTAGAAGGAAACCTCCGCATTCTAACAGCATGATACCATGTTTATAGGCTGGTAACACTGGGGCTTGGCCCTTTCAGGAAAAAACAAAAATACAGAACAATGAGTAAGTGTGGAACGAGGGTCAGTGAGGAAAAGAAGAAACACAGCTTTAAATCTTAGCCCTGGGATTCCACAGAACTTGGTATAACTTGGCCTCAGACAGAAACAACTGTCACAGCTTGCTGAATCAAGCACATCTGCATGTGCAACATTAAGCAAGGCCACGTTGCTGGAGGTTCTCCATTCAGTGGTCAGAACTGCAAGCACGGGCCGTGTTCTCCTTCAAAATGCTGCAGCTCTCATCACCTTCGGCCATAAATAGCGTAGGAAAGGAGTTGGATAAGGATGTACGATGCTGCAGCACAAAGACATCTTACAAACTGGACACCTTCTAAAGGAAAACCAGTTTGTTTTAAAGTACAAACTGGATATTTAATTCTAATTTAACTACACGGATCATACATACATATAAGTACACACACACAGAGCTTTCACTTCCAGTGGAAATACCGAGTACTTTAAAAACAAATGAAAACTACTGAAGTTAAAAAAAAAAAAAAATCCACAAAATTAAAGATGTAGAAGAGAAATCTATCCCCATGCTCATTAATACAAGACATTCCTCCAATACACAAGACAGTATCCAAGCTATGTCCGTGAATGCTTTAAGCGGTCCACTATCAGCAAGAGTAGCAAGAAAACCACGATGCTGCATGCTGGAAAGAAAGAAAGAAAAAAGGTAATAAAAGCAAAAAGCTGAGGAAAATAAACCACAATGCAAAAGCAAACAAAAGAAAGCAAGTCACAGCAAACATCTCTACCGTTAAGAGGCACACAAACAGCTCACCAGAGAAGCATGCAAAAGGACCAACTCTTTTTACAAGCCGCGTATCGTTTATCTACCAATTTTCCACTTCATATCTGCCTAAAGCCTCACACAGAGCTCTCAACCATCATCTTTACTACTTCAACTAAACTCACTGTTCAAACTCCTCAGATCTGAGCAGGCAGAAATTGGATGTTTTCAAGGACATTCAACTGAATATCTGTTTGTGTTGTTGATGCCAAGTCTGAGTTAATTCACTTTCTGGATATACCTGTCTGACTGAGGAGCAGAGAAACTTCTGAATTCTAGAAAGTATTTCTGGGACAAGTGCTTTTCTGTACAAGCTATGATGTTTATACACGAGGTTTAAAAGCATTTAAAAACTAGAAGATAAGGCAAAGCTGTCCAGTTCAGCTGTGATTGTTTCGGCTGTGACATCTATAACCAACGAATGTGCCTTTGTCTTCGGAAGTGAATTGGGCAGTCGGATTTTTCCCAGGTTGCCAGCACTCGCATGAGATGCAGAACTGGGTAACTCTCCTCCTCCTCTCCCCTGCTTCCTTCAACAGAACGGATTCCCATACAGAATTTAGTTACTGGCTCTTCCCAAAGACAAACATAATAGCTTATATCAGAGTTTACAGAGCTGGGACTACAGGATTTTTCTATTTTTCCTTTAGAAGAAAGGTGGTGATTTACCTGGCTTGTATGCAGTATAGCATAAAATAAGCAAACAACAAGGAAAATATGGTGAAAAATGGTGAGGAAGGAGAGAAATGTAGAGGGAGACAATTTAAGCAAAACAAGAACAATTGGGTGCTTGTTTGCTGCTGGTAAACATATTAACTGGCATGAAAAGGAGGAAAGCAAATATGAGCAGATCTGACTGTTCCCAAAAAGATAAGGAATTTAAGTCATATTAAAGTTTTAACCTACTGACTTCTTCCCGCTCCAGCAAGTCTTGGTCACCACCCAGTGGAAGTCGCTCCCAACTACAAGACTTTTACAGATAATTGCTTCAGGAGGCACTAACAGCCTCATGCATTGAATAGCAGACATATAATTGGAGTAAAGTGCTTTAAGTGCTCTCTCTGCTGAATAACAGTCTAGTCCTTAATTTCAGCACCAGCATACATGCACTTTGACTGTTCTAACACAATTTTCAAGGATGGTAATGGTCATAAAAACAACCCTTAAAATCACATCTTGATATTTTGTGTTTATTTTCCATGAGTGATGTTCCGTCTTACTTCTTCACTTTACAAGTCCGAGAGAACTTTAAAGAAATTTAAGTGCTTGCACTAGAAGCTCAAGCTGCTGTCTGAAAACCTCAGCAGCTCCTCCTTCATGTGCCATCATCAGCAAAGGAGTTACTGAAATGAAATCTCGCCTGACAATTTGAAGGTAGAAAAAAATACCGTTTGCCTTTCTGCTGCTATGTCACTTTTGTAGTGCTGACAGTAAGGAAAATTTACTTTATAAACATCTCTACATTTAGATAAAAAACAGAAATGTAACAGATTTGGCCACCAATCAGAAGATGCCGGTGGCCGGCTGTACGTCTGCAAATTGCCTTTGCAAAAATAAATTCTAAAGTTAACCACTTTGCTTTACAGCCCTACTTCTGTATTTCTTCCAGGAAATATACTTTCTTGAAAAGTCAGTTTAAAATAAGAATATGAACAAGGACCAAAATAACTATCTGGGTTATGTTTTTTAAAAGCATGCAAGTTTTAAACAGTAAAGGCTTTTAAGTGATGCAAAGCCGACGTCTCAAACTACAGAAAATAATATACTAACTATATTAGTGTAATTCCATAGATTAATTTCCTTTGTAATATTCTGAAGTAGTTGTACCACACAAAAAGCAAGGCAGAAAAAACAGTTTAGCTGATTAAAATATGAAGTGCATTGTACGAAACCGCTACTTGTGTATTCTTCAAGCACACGTGAAAAATCCAAAATTCCTCTGAAACAAAACACAACCCAAAGAGACACCATCAGAAACAGGAAAGTGAAGCTGACTGACATACTCCTATTGTTTTGGCTGTCAAAAGCCAACAATATACACTATTTACTAGATTATTAATCTAGTATATACTTCTGTGCTGTCATTGATCAGTATTTAAAATAGATATCTAAATAAAAGATATTGGTAATAATTTTAACATGCCTTTAAAGATAAATATCAAATAAACATTTAAAAACTTACGGCAAATGCAAGGTTCCAACTTTGCTACCTGTCCCCAAACACAGCAAAAGCTGGGAGAACTAGAACCGAGTTAGAGTTTAAAGCTGATGTTATCACGCACAAATGCGGTAAAGATGATCACAAGGGCAGATTCCGAATTTGCCAATACTGCTTTAAAATGACGGTACAAGACCTTTATCTCTGATTTAATGCCTTCTCAGCTGCTGCAAGGTCTATTAAACTTCCAGTCATAAAAAACCCCCAACCCAGCACCCCTCTTGCCCTAACTTTTCAGGACACCTTGTAGCAAAATGCAGGTAAGAAACTGTCTCAAGAACAGAGCCTTGAGGAGAACCTTCAGCCTTGAAGGTGGACCTGACTGTCTTGTTTATGAAGCACTAGATTAAGACACTATTTTCAGTCACCATTTTGAAGCAGAATATGAAACTTTGACTGGTAAGCACTTTTGTTTATTGAAGTCAGACACTATAAAAAATATATGTCTTAAAACATAAACACTGTTTATTAAGCATTGCATTATTTATGTAGTCCTACAGGAATAACTTACAGCCAAGCTGGAAATTCTACCCATATCTTGTGAACATTTAAAGAGTTCTGTTGCTACTTTAAATATCAGCCAAGGAGAGAAAATGGATCAAGAAATGCTGGAAATCAATGGTGTATACCAAGAAAATTCCTTTCCCTCTGCTGTAGGACATCATCCTTGAATTAAGGAAGAGATTGTCCTCTCTGCATCAGATCTGGCTCCTTGAGAAGATATAAACAGGGGTCATACAGATTTAGATAAGCGTGCTGTTCAAGACTCTGCCGTGGTGTGGACACTCTTCAGAATGCTCCAGGCAATCCAGAAAGTACCAATCACCTTTTCTACTAAATTTGCTTAAGTATATGTCAGAGGGGAAGTACATTAAAGGACAGTTTCTACAGTATAGCTGTCCCGGCCTGCCTGTCTGAGCGCTTGATAACCAAACGGCTTGCCAACAAGCCAGCTCCAGAGACACCTCACTGCAGCCTTTCAGTACTTAAACGCAGCCTAGAAGAAAGATGGGGACAGACTTTTTAGCATGGCCTGTTGTGACAGGACAAAGGGGTGATGGTTTGAAACTAAAAAGAGGGAGATTTAGACTAGATCAAAGGAAGAAGTTCTTTACGCTGTGGATGGTGAGCCTCTGGCACAGGTTGCCCAGAGAGGTGGTTGATGCCTCATCTCTAGAAACATTGCAGGTGAGGTTGGATGGGGCTCTGAGCAACCTGCTCTAGTTGAAGATGTCCCTGCTCGCTGCTGGGGGGTTGGACTAGGTGACCTTTCAAGGTCCCTTCCAACCCAACACATTCTGTGATTCTAAGATGTGTGCTTAGCCATACAGTTTACTGTCTTCATAGAGGCTCTGGAAGAGCGATGCCTACCTTGGGTTTTGAGAAGAGTAAGTTGCAAGCCATGCTCTGAATGTTGCAGTCGCTGAGTCCAGACTATCCTGGCCCACAGTTAGACTAGAAATTACCACAAAGAGGAATGAAAATCCATGGTCTGCTTTATGCAAAACAGCCCTAATATTGCCAAAGGATTTAGTGAACATCCCTTAACATCCATGTCCTGGCTGCACATTTTAAGGGTTTTATCGGTGAGAAAGTGTTAAACGAAGTCCCTTCCTTCCACTCTGAGGGGAACGAGGAGTCTCTTAATTCAGTGGGAGAAGCCATGGAGGAAGCAAGCCGGAGAAAGCTTCATCAGACATAAGCAGACATCCACTTTAAAATAACGCAAAAGTTATTATCTCTTTTAATATCCTACCGCAGCTTACCCTACTACTAGGGCAGGAAAATCTATACAGACTAACAAAGGATGCCAGATGGAAAATTCCACTGAGCTTAATTAGCTCACTGCTATTCCTGGATGACTGATGCAACTGTAAGATGGAGATTTTTCTTCTTTTTCCTAACATGCATTTTTACTTTAGTTCTTAAAGGTGTAATTGTTGCTCAATGAAAAACCAAAAACCAAAACAAAAACAAAACCACAGACAGGAAGTAGTGCTTTGATTTCAGCCGAGAAAACAAAAATAAGCACTGTTTTCTCAGGCTACAGTGAATGAACAGGCTGGTATTTTTTGTACGTATTATATTTAATGGTTCCATAGGTTTTACATTAAATCAGAATAAAAATGGTAAAAAGAGGCTGAGGGTAGCAAAAATAAGAGTGCCAGATCAACACATCTGATAGGTTTGCGTGGTAAGGTTTTGGTAACGGGGGGGGCAGAGGGGTGGCTTCTGTGAGAAGCTGCTAGAAGCCTCCTCTATGTCTGATAGAGCCAAGGCCAGCCAGCTTCAAGATGGACCAGCTGCTGGCCAAGGCCAAGCCCACCAGTGGCAGTGGTAGCACCTCTGTGGTAACTTATTTGAGACAGGCAAAAAGTTTCTGTGCAACAGCAATTTGCAGCTGGAGAGAGGAGTGAGCACATGCAAGAGAAAAAACTCTGCAGACCCCAACGTCAGTGAAGAAGGAGAAGGAAGTCCTCCAGAGATTCCCCTGCAGCCCACAGTGAAGACCATGGTGAGGCAGGCCGTCCCCCCTGCCACCCATGGAGGTTAGTGATGGAGCAGATCTCCACCCACAGCCCATGAAGGACCTCACACTGGAGCAGGTGGATGCACAAAGGAGGCTGTGACCCTGTGAGAAGCCTCCACTGGAGCAGGCTCCTGGCAGGACCTGTGGACCCATGGAGAGAGGAGCCCACACTGGAAGTTTGTGAAGAGCTGTA
>JAVSBS010009542.1:85201-96036 GCA_033124195.1 Coracias cyanogaster
TTAGATTGGATATCAGGAAGAAGTTCTTCACTGAAAGAGTGATTAGCCATTGGAACAGGCTGCCCAGGGAGGTGGTGCAGTCGTCATCCCTGGAGGCGTTCAAAAACAGGTAGATGTGGCGCTTCGAGACATGGTCTAGGGGTTAGGGAGATGTTCGAAATAGGCTGGACTAGATGATCCTAGGTCTTTTCCAACCTGAATGATTCTATGATTCATGTTAAAAAACAAACAAACAAACAACAAACAAACCACCAGATAACAAAGCCAACAACCAAAAACCAACAACCATTTTATTGTCATTGATGTTGCTTTAGCTCTTCAAAAGAGAGAACCAATATGGCTTAAAACACATAATCATAGAATTGCTATGGTTGGAAAAGACCTTTAAGATCATCAGGTCCGATCATTATCCATCTCTACCAGGCCACTTCTACAGCATATCCTTGAGCACCCTGTCTAGATGGCTTTTCAATACATCGAGGGATGGCGATTCAATCGCTCTGACAACCCTGTTGGTGTAGAAGTTTTTCTTGATGTCTAACCTAGATAGATTCATGACCTTTTGCTGTTGGTCTCCATGAGAAGACTCCTTATGTCTCACACTGTTACTCCATTGCAAGGTGGATGGCTCTTATGTCACCTAAAGCCTCCTTTAATGTGGCAAACAAGAAAACTGAACCAGAAAATTTCATTTGAAGGCTTTTTATATTCTTATAAAAGAAAAGCCTTAAAAAATAAATAAGGTAGGAGCACGATTTCTGCTGCTGCCTTCTGTTTTTTCCCCATCACGAAAGTTTCCAGTAAAATCTGTATTTTCCACAGAAACTCTCAAGACGAGTTACACGCATTTGATTTTTCTAGGCTGGAAGACACATTAACTCCACTGTGTAGCAAACTACAAAAATCTTTCCCAACTCTTCAGCTACCACAGTTTCAAGTAGAAACTTCACTGCTGACTTAATTGTATGAATAAAAAAAAATCTACCCATGTACAAATAATTGAAGGTTTTTTGGGGATAACCTCCTCACTGTTCAACCACAATCATGGAGAACCCCACATTTAAAATGCAACAGAGAACACTCCCATGATCTCCCATGACCTTTAAAATGATGGAGTGGAATTGATGCTGAACGACAAAGTTGGATATTGACGTATCTGCTTACATCTAGTCACCATGACCAAGCATCAGCTGCCACAAGAGGTGTGACAAAGCACACAGCTGAAGAGTAGCGCTGAAAAGAATGACTTGCTCTGAAGAATTAAAGTCAAGACTGAAATCTAGCTTGCGAAAAAAGGATGGAGAGAAGGCAGGATGGGAAGGCTGTGATTAGAAAGAGGAAGCAGCAGTGCGTGTGGCAACATGGAGAACTGCAGACTCATAGGATAGTCTGTATGTGAGAAGGACCAAGAAGACTGAGCAGATAAGGCAAGAGCAAGAATTAGAATTAGACTTGCTGTGGGTGGAAGAAAGCATGCTGGCAGGATGATAAAGAAAATCAGAAAGAAGGAAAACCACAGGAACAGGGAGCAAAAGAAATGGGGAAATCCGACAAGAAGCCAAGGTGATGGGAAACAAATGTACAGGAAGTGTTTGCACTCTAGAGGGACAGATCTGCTGAAGAACCAGATGAAACAGGTATCTATGATTTGGGATGAGTAGTCCTGACACAGCCCAATACTGCAGGCAATAAGTAAGGTCTGCAGAAACGGAAAAATGAAGTTCACTAATGAAAGTACTTCAGGAACAAATTAACACAACAATGCGACATAGGCAACATTTTACTCTGACACTTCTGAACATCTGAAAACTAACCACAGCAACTTCATAAAATAATTCCTGCAATATTTTTATAATATGTTTGTAAAACATATATTCTTTCTTACATACTACTTTAGAGTTAGCAAAGATGAAGAAAAATGACTCTGAATAATCACAAGAAAAGTTCCAGTTAAAGATTGTGGAGGTAGGGATAGAAAATAAAATCTTAATAGAGGAAGAGGAGATTCTATACACATTTCATCATTTCCACAAAACAACCACCTCCGCTCTGCAGCCAAAAAGCCCAAACACAAAGGTTGAGAAGAAAAAGAAAATAATTCATTTAAACACTCAGAAGGTCTATCACCTGCAAACAATTAAAAATCTGGATGTGACTAACAGAAGAAACTATTTGACCTGAAGTTTGTTCCATAGCTAATCAAGCTACAAAACAGTCTGGATGCTCAGACAATGCTTGAAATAATTTGAGACCTTGATATTTAACCTTCTATCTTAAAGCTTTTATAAATCCAGTAAAATTATCAGAACATGGGATGTTTTAAAAGTGTTTGCCATTAGCTTACTACCAGTAAACAAAACAAAAAAGCATAAATTCATTAAATGAAGGGTGTTCATTTTAAAACATGAACTATTTTTCAGGAAAAAAACAGAAAACCTATGCAGTGAAGAGCTAAATACGTGCACAGTTTTTAACAGCATGAATTAACACTTTTAAGATGGACAATGTGTGAATAGCTCCAAATACTAAATCTGCACATGTACAAGTTTCTTACCAGCTACTGGTAAATCCAGCTTTGCTCGTTTCAATTCTGATATAGAATTTTGGAGCTGGTCTATTACAAAGTCATCTTCATAGAAGAAATCCTTGGCTAAAGACTCCTGCAGAAATTCTACAAGCTCTTCCATTTGTAATTTCATCAGATGCTCTATGTAAAGAAGAAAATATTACAACATTAAAATATCTTGATTATGAACATTGGAAAATGTGATTGAGATAGTAGATGCTTTTGTTTTCAAAAGAGAATAAAAAGCACTTATTACTTAAGCAGATCACAGAATTCTACACCAGAAATCTATAAAATGCATTAACAATTCACTTGCAAAATCAACATGGAAATGCTTTCTACTTATCACTGTCCACTTAGGACAATGTTTTCCCAGAAAAAGCACATTCAGGAAACTAACTCCTAGTCACCCTCCTTCAGCCTTCTGATGTCAACAGCTTCAGGACCTTTTCAGCCTGCATCCTTAACTTACAACACATTGCTGTAGATCTGTACAACATACATCATCGCCCTTATTAAGAGCTTTGAAAAGCAGTAAAACATCTTAAAAATTGATATATATGGTATCCTTGTTCACAACTGAATTAACTTCCAATGAAAAGATGACAGAAGTTCGCACTTCGGAACCATTGCTTCAGGCTCTGGTACTTTGCTACTTCAATCAAATTCAGATCATATATTGAAAGTCATTTTACAGTTATTGGATTATTTTTCTTTCCCTTTTTGCACAGCAGTAAGGCCATGTTTTCCACACAAACCTATATGGCTTGCAAGGCTGTAGCTGCATACCTGTGTAGCTTCTTTAAGCATATGTATGCCATCAAAAGTTCCAGAAAGTGGAATTTCTATAAAGAAACCATTAAAAAAAAAAATGGTTTTGCACTGTAACAAAAATGCTCTTGGCACGTATTACACAATGACTCTGACTGGATGGCTATATCAATGGTTTTAAGGGTAGACAAGATTGGAAAAGAAATCAGAACCCATCTTCTGCCACCTTCTCTGCCAGTCCTCTAATCTCTTCTCTGTCGCTGTAAGGTACTCTTGGTGTTTTGATCATGAAGGAAGTTGCTAAGTACTTGCTAAGCAAGCAAAACTGCACTTGGACCTTTTCCTCAGGTCTTCCCACAAAAAGAGTGGTGAATAAAAAAAAATTAATAATTTCAAGCAGATATCCATTTGCAGGTAAAGAACGGAAACCAAAATGCCAAGCCTACCAATTTGCTCCTAAATGCTCAGCTTTCTCAGGTACAATAATTAAGAGCAACCTCTTTCATTTCTCAAAGCAGTTTATGAACAAACTAATGACTGTACCCCCGTGAGACAGTGAGGGAGCATCACCACAGTTCAAGGATGGTAAACTAGTGAGCAAATTAAGACATTAATTCAGCAGGCTTCATGCAGACCTCTTACATAGAGCTAAATGACCCCAATAAGTAAACCAAAGTCCCAGAGTAAGACCGTATCAAACTCAAGCTACAAGGTATAATCCTGAGAAATATTCAAGTACGTTTGGAAGAAAATACGTTTAGAACATCCATCCTCAAAAGCCTTCTGGGTCCTTTGGAACTGAAGGTGCTAAATCACTTTGGGGAATCGGGCAGAGATGCTTTGGACAATTGTTCTGTTCAAAATCTCCTATTTTACTTTACTGGAAGGCAAGAGATGAAGAGAACGATGGCCAGGCAGACTACAGAAATTCTGAATTTTAACTACATTTTTGAACAAACATTGGTATAAAGACAAACATACACTGGTGATTTCTTATTGCTGAGCTGTTTGCTGATAGTTTCAGGTGTTCAGTGGCACCCTCTGGATTCTTTATGCACAGATCGTGTAAAGAATCTTTTGATTGACTTTGTAGGGGCTAACAAGCCATTTCCACTACAACACTTTCCCCCCATTGTTCAATCAGCCATGCACCTCACCTCATGCCAATGCGTAAGTAACTCTTACTGTAATATGTATTTTTCTTTGATAATCACACTGCACTGGGTCTGGCTGAGATGGAGCTAGCTTTCCCCACAGCAGCCCCCATAGTGCTGTGCTTTGTATTTGTAGCGAGAAAGGTGTTGAGAACACACCGGTGTTGTGGCTCCTGCTGAGCAGTGCTCACACCACATCAAGGCTGTCTCTTCAACGTTCCCTCCTCACCAGTAGGCTGGGGATGGGCAAGATCTTGGGAGAGGACACAGCCAGGACAGCTGACCCAAACTGACCAAAGGGATACTCCATGCCATAGGACATCTGCTCAGCAATAAAAGCTAAGAGAAAGGGGTGTGGGGGAGTGAGAAACACTTGTTATTACGACATTTGTGTTCCAGAGCAACCACTCTGCCTACTGAAGCCCTGCTTCCCATGAAGGGGCTGGACATCGCCCGCTGATGGGAAGTAGAGAATAAGTCTTTTGTTTTCCTTTGCTTCCACGTGCTGCCTTTCCTTTATTAAACTGCCTTTATCTTGACCCACAAGGTTTTTTTCCATCTTATTTTCTCCTCCCTCCATCTTGCTGAGGAGCAGAGTGATAGACTGGCTTGGTGGGCACCTGGCATCCAGACACGGTCAACCCACCACACACACATCAATAAAGCAAAGATTTTGATCTTTTTGTGTATAAGGAAAGAAAAATACGCGTCAGAAATAGCCTAAGGCAAATGGCAACAAAGATTTTCACACAAGGTCAAGCTACACAAAATAAAGCCAAAAATCAGCTGAATCTCAGCTTAGCATTCACAAATTTCAGAGATTTCTTACTTCTGTGTAGTTTCAGAATGGTATAAGACATAGCAGTGAGAATCCGTTCTCCTTCAAGTATGTAGATATCCCAGATCCTGAGGCTTAACGTAAAGGGAGTCTGCAATTACAGAACCGGGCAACACTGTGAAAACAGTCTGTGCCAAGTCACAATTAAAAACAGAAATAGAAAATGAAAAACATACTCACACGATCAAGAAAACACTGGAAAAACCACTTTGTTGTGTAAAAGCTAGTGGACATATCCTGGGAGTCCTGTAAAACACGCAGAAGTTTAAAAATACTCACAAAAAAAATCAAGAAATGCCCTGCACTGTCCATGGAAAAACATTTTCACCTTGAGGCCAACGTAGCCCATATTCACCATAACAAATTAATTTAACTGTGTCAAACACTGTTACTGAATTTTAACTTTGGGATAACATCATATTCTATGCTTGCTACATTCAGCTTTTCCAAAACTTTCAAGTATACAAACACTTCATAAGCAGTGGACCAAATCCCTCTGGTTTTATCAGCAGGTTTTACCTTCACCTTTCAGCGAGTTAAAATGGGTTCATCTTAGTGATACATTCACAGTAAGAAATGGGGGAAAATAATTCTTAATACAATTGAAATAATCTTTATGTGGTTTTCTTTTTGACAGTCTTAAAAAAGGAAACAACAAAAAAAACCCAAACAACCTTATTTTGAGATTTTTCTAACCTGTAAGAATGGCCATCAGCCTACTGAAAGACACATATAATGGGCCATGCCTTTCCATAATAAAAACCCTCACTACTATTAAATTTATTGCCACTAATTTATATAAAAATAGAACTCTGTTCTGATTTAAAACTGAAAAGAAAAATATATAGGAAATATATATGGATGTTTTGTGGGTCCCTCTGAACAAATGGCCAAGAACTTCCTCAGAAGGGGAGTTATCAAAGCAATTTTATTTAAAATAGCTTCTTCAGTTACTAAAGCAACTTTGTGCACTTTTCAGAAACTGCCTTTTCAAGTGGCCCCAGCTGGGGAGGGGGAGATGGGGGACAGGGATGGATAACAGAAGGAAATTAGTTCTAGATTATTAAATGCGGTGATAAAGAGGTATATAAGTGATATACAAAATGTAATAACATACCAGTCTCAGGTTGTATCGCCTCAATCATGTATAATTATTTTTTTATTTTTAGAAAGTGTTAAGGCCTTTTTACCATTTACTGTTAAAACCACCCAATCTTCTTGGGATTATTCTTTACGACCACATATATTTTATATGATTATTCCAAATGTGACCACTTCAAAAGAAAGAGAGTAAGACTATATTTCTAAACAATAATCATCACCTTGCAGGTACTGTAAAAAGTAAATCCACAACTTTATTTTCAGAGTCAAGTTAGTTACAGAACTGGTCTTGATTTATTTATTTTTAATATGACAAGATCATAGTGCATTACTAATTTTCACTTCACTTTAACGGAAGTGTGGGTTTTTTGCCTGACCAGATCTGCCTAATTCCATGTTATGAACAAGCCTTACAACGTTTAAAAGAAAAAAAAAAAAAGAAAAAAGACATTTAATTCTATCTTATAATACAACAAGCACACATCAGACAATAGTTCACCATTGCCAAGGTGCTAGTCTGCTCCCAAATCATCTTTTCTTCTTTTTCTTAGGAGATAAACATACTAAACAGAAAATAAGAAGATAACGTTTGTAAGCAGCTATCACTCTTTGAAGATGCTGCCGCAACTGAGCATCTCTTACGCAGCTTTTAAGACTTGGAGATGGACTCAGGCAGAACCAATGTGATTATAAAAGCAAATTCTTGATGGCTACTAGAAGGGTATTTTTCTCCCATTAGGAAAATAAGTTTGTTCCGTAGAATAAATACAGCCATTATTAGCACAAAAATAAAGAGCATATTATTTCCTCTTCAAGAGCATTAGAAAAGATAATGCTCAACATTTAGCTTCGTGAAGATAGTACTGAATATGTGCAAATTTTAAAAGGGCCATTAACTCCTCTTATAAAGGTTATTTTTTAAGCAGGGATTAAAACTGGTTGGTTGCAAAGTCACCTCTATCCAGAGATGAGCCACAAAGCTCTACATACAATAAACTCTTGATAAAGTGTTTTAACACCAGCTTGCAACACAGCAGTTTGCACAAGGCAAGGTAGAAGGACAACATATTTTAGGTAACTCAGAGGTCAAAAGCGAGACAGACACTCAATTTAATTACTCTTAGGATCCAATTTTATCATTACTCCACCAAGGTGCACCATAACTTGGTCTAGAATGAAAACAGCACTTCTGCCTCAGAGCTTTGCACTTTCTTCGGAGGTTTGGGGTATTCTTAACCTAGTGAGTTAATGTTGAGCTGAAACAACGCAACGAGTTGTAAGTTAGCACTGCTTTCAATGTGAGGTAAATACTTACCAAGTGCTGCTTAAGTTTCGACAAAAATTTCTTCAGTATTTTGTCATGGTGTTCTTGAAACCTCAAGAGTTTTGGAAAACCAGGAATAAAAAAACCTAAGAAAAGAAGTTGACCATGTAACAGGTGTAGGTACTATAAAAATGACATTAAAAAGGCATTCAGAGCTCCAAGAACATTATCCTTCTTAAGACCACTGGATCTGACCAGATATACCCAGCAGTATTATGATGTCTGCACACAGACAGGCACATACTCCTGCCTGAATGACTACAGCAAAACATCAATACATGCCCTCAGTGACGATTACAAGATGAGTAATAATAGAAGATAGCAGATCCATCAGTCCTACATTAGTCTGCCCACTAAGATCATGGGGAAACCAAATTTCTAGTTTGTTGGTTTGGTTTTTTTTTTAATAAAACAAACCAGAAAATCATAACTCCCCCAAACTAGAGCTGTTAAAAGAAAAAAGACATGAATTGGAATTATGTCCAGCAAATTCACAACAGAAGGGCAAACAGCACAGGCAGCTACTAGAACCGTCTGCACCAAAGAAAAGACCATTAAAGAAAAAAAAAAAACCAGCAGGATATTCTGCCAAGACAAATATAATGAATATATGCTATAAAGTAAAGATTGTGAGTTCACACAAATGAAACTACGAGAATATTTTAAAAATCTGGAGCAGTTTTAATGATCATACACTGCAAAAAGGAATGCACTTAAGATGCCCTTTCAATTGAGTTATCAGCAGAGTTAAAAAAAGGCTCAGAGCAAACATATAATACTAGTCCAAAAAATTGAAATGTAAAGGAAAGCTAGCACAGCTACACAGCAGGAAAAGAAACCATTCAAAGAAGATCCTTCAAAAAGCTAAAGCTGTGTTCAGATCAGAAAAACAGATGATCAAACACTAGCAGTATAAAAATGTGAAAAACAAACCTCCTCCCAAAAAAACAACTTACAAAAGACATTAAAAAGAATAATAATAGACCTATTTTCAAACACCTTGGAAACAGAAAGCCTGACAGAGAATTTGTAGATTTAACAGTCTGTGAAGATTTATAGAACTCCTCAGAGGACAAAGTCAAGACAAAAACTGAGTTACATTTTTCCATGGAAGACACTGGGTTGGTTCCCAAGTCAGAATCCTAAACAGCTCTAAAAACTCAAAAGATCAATGAGCTGCAATAGCAGTTCTGTGAAACCTCTTACTTAAAATACCAGGAGCCTGGAAAGTGGCTGACGTGACTTTCAGTCCCTTACTGGTCCAATATCCAGGCCAATACTTCAAAAGGAAACCAACAGAAACCATAATAAAGTAAGTTGGGGTAGGTGGACATCCAGATGGATGCAATGCACCAGAGAAGACACAACATGGGTTTCGCAAAGAGGTCACATCTCTTAAATCTGCTGGGCTTCCTTGAAGAAATCAGTGAGTATGTGGGCACAGAGAGCAGTGGATATCGCTTATTTGACTTTCCAAAGGTACTTAATAGGTTCTATCACTGAAGAAGCTTCATTTCTTCAGTCCACCTCCTACAGCAGCTAATCCAATGAGTTAAAAGATGGTAAAGATAACAAGCCTTGACCAAGTTCATGACCCATGAACTTGCATAGGAGTTTGTGCTGAGACCTAAGCTTTTTGACATGTGCCGTGTTTCCACACTAGTCAAGACCTAGGCAAAGAGTATTGGAAAATCTGGAAAAGGCAAGTCACAGGAATTATCAAAGTACACAATCAGTTCTGTGGTAAGAACAGATTAAAATGCTACTTCTGATCAGCCTACATCAAAGAAGCAAGCTCCTGTGTCAGAACCAGATCAACTGATTTGACATACAATGAGTTGATTTAAACTTACTCCCCAAAATGTCTAAAATTTTCTATGACCTTTGAGGGGCTCAATATGCTACAGAGTTGTATTTGCACAGTTGTGGTTGCATAGGTTTTTATTATTATGAAAGTTACAGATTTTTTGTAAGATGCTTCTATTCTGTATTATCAGCGTGCAAGTCTTTGACTCTTGATAAATTCAAAATTTCACACGTCTTGGGGATGGAAAACTTCCAGGAATACCGAAAAGCCAGCGAAGAAAGATACCACAGTATGCGAAAGTCTTAAGCTGAGAATAAGAGCTAGAGCTTGTTGGAGATTTGCTAAGAAGCCCTAATTCTAGATGGTATTTACTTTTACAGGCTTCCAAGAAGCCTTTCTGAATCACTAACATCTACAAAAGATGCTGGAATTCCTGGAGTTGTTCCACACCAATCACCATGGAATCTGCATAGATCACACTAATTTGGCACGGAAAGAGAGAACTACCAGTAATATAAAAGTAACAAGACTGTGCAAGTAGGAAATGCTGTGCAAGACAGAGATAAAACCAAGAAACCTGAAGTTAATGCCTAGATACAAGTCCATTTTTCCTAGCGATTCCTGTCCTGCCAAATGATAGCACGACCGCAGTATTATTTAACACATCCCGTATTTGGTTTCCACTACTGTTTTATTGCTATATAAGATGGCAACATAACCAGCTTTCAATTGGCTACATTCCTTGAGAAATTAAGAGGAAAGGAAACCATCTGATTTTCATTAAGAACTATTTGAAAGAGATCACACATAAAAACAATTACTTACCATTACGGAGGAGAGCTCCAGTAATATCCAATAGCCCCCCAGTATAAAGCTCCCATTATGTCTTATTTTGACCAGACAGCCCGAACAGCACAGTTCCATTTTCAAATCGTTTATAACTTAAATAGGGCAGGTTGAAACCTAATATATATGAAGTGACATGAAACTTCATACCATGCATAGCATGCTTTGGACCAGAGAGAAGTTTCACCAAGGCCCAGAAGGCGTCTTCTTCATTCATGTACATAAGGAGTAAAGCTGTGATCTGGCTCATTCCCTGACAGTATCCAACTTCCTGAAAATCAGAGAGTGAAAATATTAAAACGCTGAAAACAAAAGCCTCAAAACCAGGAGCTCTTCTTTTTAACTCGGGCTAGTGGCGAAAAGAGGGATGCCTGTCCTGGTGACGTAAGTTCCTCAATTGCAACACCACCAACCACACTTAATATTTA
>JAVSBS010009542.1:96136-111567 GCA_033124195.1 Coracias cyanogaster
TTAATCTATTTAAGACCATTTCGCAGTCCCACCCCGGCGAAAATCACTAGAGTCAATACTGATAAATTGTTTATCTAAGCTGGCGCTCATGCAAATGTTTCACTTACTTTATATAATAATTAAGGCTGAGACAATTAATTTGTCCCAGCCGATCAAGATGAGATGAAATATCTCATTTATAAATCAATTATTTAAATGTTTCTGCTAAAAATGCTTCTACTTGTTCTGGTGATTTCGCATTAGCTGAGTGTAAGTGAGCTAATTTTTCTCCGTTTTTAAATACTAGTAAGCTTGGTATGCCCATCACATCGTTGTCAGCTGCAACATCTTCAAGCTCGTCACGATTGACTGTAAACCAGTCGTAATCATTGTATTTTTCTTGGATAGGGTCAATCCACATATCCATTGCTTTACAGTCAGGGCACCATCTGATAAACACAGGACTTTTCCAGAGTGACTGTAACAATAAACTTGCTCAAGTTTAGCAGCCCATTGCAAGTAGATGTAAAAAACTCAAAGAAAAAAAAAAAAATAGTTATTGTTCCTAAACTGAACTTGAGTATTTCCTCTCCTATTTGTTTTGACTTTTATGGCAGGAACCAACTGTCATGCTCATTTTGCTTCTCAGATAACCCCACTGATAAAATATTTCTAAGGACAATGACTTAATTGTTGCTTTATTTTTTTCCAGGTTTACAAAAGTTCCAAGTAGAACTTTCCTCTAAAGCTAAAACCAAAGCATAAGAACTGCAATATGTTAAGAGGAAAAATGCAACAACATAAGTGCAAAATAAAAACCTCGCTGCACTATTCCCATCGTTACACTTTAACGGTTGGTTTTAAACCACATTTTTCATGCAACTTGAAAATGCTCGTCCAATGTTCTACAGGAGATACATAAAGGGATTTTCAGAATTTTATTTCTCTGTGTGTTGAGGCTGCTTACAAAGAAGAGCTTAAGACAAAATAACAAGTGAAAGATGACAAATTCCAGCAGTGTAAGTTCTTTTATGGGCCAGCAATTGTGAGGAGACAGAAAATGGAAACAGGACAGAAAGGTTACATTTCCTAAAACTTTGAAAAATAAAACAAAGTGGTATTTAATTGGCGTAACTGCTTAATTTCACTTTCTTCTTAACTTTACATATTTTTACATTGAATTCTAGGGAGCTGCCAATGGATATAAAATGAAAGATGTATAGAAATGATCAAAATGGGCACAAGGAATGAGGGGACAGTGCATTAAACACACAATTAAATGTGGACATAATTGCATTTCTGTCCTTCTATTTTTACCATGCAGCCAAAAGACATTACAAAACACTGGAATTTCTAACCCTTTTGATACATTCTGGACCCCCCCCCAACAAACTCTCATCCAGGACTGTAGCCAAGACCAAGGGCTTAAGTAAAGCAGATGAAACCTTTAAAACCATTTTCCATTTGGTAGAACCCTCCAGGTTACGAAATGTGCCTGTTTACTCCAGCACGCCTCTCTCTGCGGTCTGTTTTCCCTCCCATCACTCAAATAAATGGGACAAATATAATATAATGAGGGGGAAATATCAGTAGTACGAAGCTTCAGCACAGCACAAATTCATTATCCTCAACTAGACACAGTTTCAGCTGAACTACAGGCACAGTTCAGTCCAAGAGTAAGATACTCCTAATCAATATGCTTTAACTTCAGCTCAAACACATCAACGAATGTTTCTACGTACTTCCAAAGGTCTCTATATGTTTGCTAGTTTGGGGGGGATTTTTTTTTTTTAGGGAGAAAGAAGATAGAGAATTGCAAGTTATTATCTTATGGCCCATTCAGAGAAACTATATTTAAGTGTGAAGGTACACAACTTACCGTATTATATATGGAATATGCAGCTAAAACATGGAATAAAGACTGCTGCCTGGAAAAATAAGAGTAGAAAAGGAAAGTACTGTAATATTGTCCTTTGTAAAAAAAGAAAAACATAAGTAGTGAATTATGTTTTGGAAACCTGTTTCCCCAATTTTTTAGCACACTTTACAATAATATGCACTTCTGATTTCATACCAGCATTATATTTAGCACTGTTTTGATATCTTACATGTGGAAAGGTTTCCAAAAAACACCTAGAATACTTTGGGAAAGCAATGGTGTCTGATCATCAGCTTTACAGACAGGTAAAGTGAAACACAGGATGGGCTCATTTCATATACTGATTTATTCTGAAAGCCAAACTTCCAGCATCCCAGACTCGGTTCCTGTACAAAGGTAGTAAGACCAAAAAAAAGAAAGAAAAAAATAAATATATAAACCCAACCAAAACAGAACTCTGCTCTTCTCAAATTGGGATATCAAAGTAATGGTGGAGAGCTCTCATCATGAATTTTTGAACTCACACCTACTTTTGTGATTCATTGGGGACAGTTTGGAAACCTGAATGCCTGCTTTCATCTACAACTCAGACAGCTGAGTTTTCCATAGTGTCCTTTTTCTGTCCAGCAAAATTCCCTCTGCCCGGTATCGATCAAATGTACAGAAACAGGTATTAGCAGGTCAAAAAAAAGAAAAGGATAAGCAAAAAGCTGCATATTTTCTACTGGGAAGAGGATGCATGCTTGTAGAGTTTTACCAAAACGTCTAATTTACAGCATTTTTGTTTGCCCTCTTGCAGAACCAAAGTTTAGCCATTCTTCAGCAACCAAAGCACAACCTCAAGTACTAGATACAGAGCTGGAGTCTTATTTTATAAGGACAAACTAAAAGGTCCCAAATGCATTCAGGAACCTTCTATATCTTCAAGTGACCATACGAAACTGAGCTCTTTATGTTCAATCTCATTCACAGTAAGATACATAAAATAATGGTAATTTTAGTGCTGTTTACACTAGATGATACTATAAAAGACCCGTAAAAGGATGAACCTTCAAAATCATATGGTCTACTTAAAAGTCAAACAAGCTATTGATTTACCCAAGGGCCTTTATTTCATTGCTATGGGAAATGATTTCTGAATTTTTCATCGAGGCATCGCTGGAAATGCATAACATATGTACAGTAATTCCAAGATCTCTTCCAAGGGTAAAATTGCTTTATGCAGCCAGAGGCTTTCCTGCGGACTCCGAGGGCACACTTAGAACACAGCTACAGGGACTGGAGCGGGCTCTGCTTGTGTTAACCCCAGACCGCTGAGGTAGTGAGCGTCTGCTAACATTTAAAATCTGCGCATAAAACCAAAGAGAAGCCCAGAAGCAGCACGATCGGTTTTGTCAGCTCAGGTACCGGCAGCTCTGCACAAACGTATCTAGACCACAGTGGCTGCACCGAATAGCTCTCAACTCGGGAATTTCTGCTTTGTGCTCCATCCTGTGCTGCAGCCATCAGAGGAATTCCCCATATTTAGAATCTGTCACAAAATACCTAGAATAATAATATACGAAATTGTTTGTTTTATCATCACGTTAAAGGCCACGGCTCTTTGAGTATTGCTTTTTGAAAATAGCAGGCTACTGTAGAATCTGCCTTGGAAAGAAAAGGAGATTAAAAAAAGAATACAGTCACAGAAGGGAAAAAAATACCCTCTTCATCTCAGCAGGGTGCTGATGCTGCATGCTAGCAGCAATACTGATGTTTGTATCGCCATTTAGTTCACCATTAAGCACTTTTAAAGATGACAGCTGCCTAATATTCCTCATCCAATGCCAGTCAAAAACAACTTTTAAGAAATCCAAAAGCATTAAGGCTTGCATTTGTAAATAATTAAATGCTCACATAGAAAGCACTGCTTTTTTTGGTTCTGAATTAGATATGAAGAGAAGAGGAATATAAAATCCAAGGGAACAGTAAAACCTCTAGGAAGACAGAAGTTATCCGAGATGCAAAAATTCTTTTGTTTTTGAAAATACACAGTTAAATAAAATGACGGTGTAATATATCTTAATTTATTAGCTCAGAATTGCCATGCTTTTGTATTCACAATATCTGAGACTCTTTATGAAATATGAAACAAGATGAGAAAGGTTTAGAAACGGTTTTCTTTCGAATGGTACTGACCACGGGAAGGAAAGCCACTTGGCTGGAAGTGGCCATCTGGTTCTGCGGTAGTAACAGTAATTACGTCACTGCACATCGAGAATCCTGATTTGGAAGCGTGGAGCTCCCGTTCATTACGCCGGCACAGGCTGAAGAGGCTTCAGGCAGACTGGAAGCCAGTTTTAAGACAAGCAAAAGAAAAACTCTTCATTTACTTACTTCACCCCATATCTGTCTCGAAACATGATATGATCTCTGTATGTTCGATTTACATCAAGATCAATTTGCCTAATATCTGGCGAAGACCCTCGTGCTTGACACTTCAATTTCTGAAAAAAAAAGTAAAGAAGAGAAATTAAGGTTGAAATTGTGCACTCTAAAAGAGCAGAACCCTGCCTGACCATACACCTATATTGAAGTATTTGCCATCTGATGACTTCAAACGCTTTATACAGAGTAACAACTCACAAGATTAGAATTTGTATATGTATATGCATGGTTTGGAAGTTAAAATGGTTTAGTCTGTTACATTCACACAGTACAGATGTAAAAAGACTGATCCCACACTACGCAGCCTGTGACACACCGTTCACTACCTCTAGTCAAGGCTACATGTCAGCATTTCAAATTTCTAGCTGTCATTTCTCAGGTAGGCACATCCCTGGAGAAGGACAGAAAGCGGATTTTGCTACTTGGGAACAAGAACCTAAGTACTCCAGACTGGACTTTTAGCAAATTATTTCATGTGGTTTTCATACTTTTCCTGCCTTCTTCTCTAAGCAGACGTAATAGCTACATAGCTGCCAGTTATTATCCAAGTAAAGATAACGGACTTTTCTCCAGTCATTTCCTCTGTCTTTCTGTTCTAATCTGATTTAGTTGTAGAATATCTCTATTTTAGCATTTGCTTTCATGTTTTATAATTAAATCCAATACTGCAATTGAATACTTAGGGAGCCTGCACAGGTCAGATTGCCACCGTATTTCTCCAACTTAACTTCTTCTTAACATCCACTTATTCATTCTCACTTGTGTCCCTAAAAGTTGAGTTTGCAAGACATTTCTAACTAGATCCAACACGGCATTTTCAAAACATTATATCTGAGTAGGCATTAACAGAGAACAGCACAGACAAAAGGTAGATCTCTACAGATTCTGGTTGCAAGGAAAAAAAAAAAAGACAGAAACAACGGGATTAAACAGGGAGCAGAACCATCCACTCAGTCTGTTGAACACCACCAGAAGCTTCAGGCACATCAGGAATTACCTGCAAGTCATTGAACCAACTGGTAGCAGCCATTAACCACCACACCACTAACCACAATCTCAGCTTCGTGCATTTTTCAGTATAATTTAAAGTGCTAACATCCAGAATGATTTATCCCTCAGATAGACAGAAAAGAAGCAAAGAGAAAATTTATAGTTTTAAGGTGGCATGAGAACTCAAAGCCTCTGATTTGTGGGAACAGAAGAAAAGCAGCATCCTGAGTCCTTGCCATCGCAGGAGCCTCTAGCAAGAGTGAAAAGAAAAGGTACCTAGAGCCTGGGAAATGGAGAGAAGATTACGAATTGGTAATTGCCCTGCACAGAGAAGTGAACAAAGCTGTTTGACCTACAGCAAATGTGCACATTTTCCGTCTAATTTTAAGATGTGCTGTTTGTAAGTGATACTTGTAATGAGTGTTAACAGCACCTCGGGAAATGGCGAAAAAATAGAGCAGTCAAATGAGCTTATCACAAATAAACAAGCTAGGATAATGATGGAAGAAACTCTTTCTACTTCTGCATCTGAACTACAAACGCTGTTTTGTTTTGCACTGAGCAATAGACGGCATTAATCATTTCGCCCATTTTTAAACGCTTCTACTTTTACTCAGTATTCTTTTCCACAACTGTATTACTCAGCCTGAACTCTGTTTTGGATCTGCCACTAGTCTTACTGAAGAAGTTAAACAAAATAGAATAGTCTGAAACAGCAGCCTGTCAGGCTAAAAAGCGATAAATTATTTAAGAGGAAGATCACAGACACAAAACTTAGGTAACCTGAATGCCAACATCAATCTTCTTTCATAACCTTACAAGATTCCTTGTGTATTCAGACTCAAAGCCTCAGCTCCAAAAAAAAGCAATTAGAAAATGCCCAAATCAAACAAGCAGCGTGTTTCCTCGAAACTCTGAACGTTCTTTCTTTAAAGGGCTGTGAACATTTAAATTCCTGTGGGGAAAAATTCAAACACACTACAACACTAAATTGCCTTTCTGTTAGCCAAATTCTCCTTATAGTCCTTTAGCAGAGAGGGAGACAGAGAGGAAAAGAGAATTTTAGGTTATTTGATTCCCCTTCTGCCTAACTTCCTGGCCTGCACATGAACCATACTCTCCACTCTTGGGTGTGAAGTTTAGCTCTGATGACCATCAGCTGTATTCACAGCCACAGAAGAAGTAGAGATAGTACGGAAAAATTTAGAGGAATGTAACCATGATAATTCAGAGGTTGCTTTAACTGCTACTCAGGGTGAGGATGGGAACTAGGGAGGTAATACATTGCTATTTTCTTCATATTCTAAGTAAAAGACAGTGGTCAATAGTAGAAGAACTGTTCCGTTTATGCCTGTAGAATTTTGGAGGTTAACATCCTGTCGTCAGTTGCACAGAGAACGCAATCGAGTAACCAGACAGAGCTTTGTAAGGGGTATCGAAGCTTCACTTGGAGATGAGACGGCAGAAAGACAGCCAGCTTGTTCTGCCTTGTACAAGATTAAGGGACCGACCTCCATCCCCTCCAGAAGACTGAACTCCTCTTACTGATCTTCAGCTAACAAGGGGCTTCCTTAACAGGTATTTCTGACAAAGCTGTAGTTTCAGAGGTTTCTATCTTCTTATGGGACAGTGGTTTTCTCTTATTTTGAGGATGGGAAAATATATTGATCTTCTTTCCATTTCATTACATGAATTACAGAACCAAAAAATAAGCTGGAAAAGTCCTTTCCAATACATAGACTTCTTCCCAGATAACACAAGCAGTAGACTTCAATGCCATTTCTAATCCTTTGGTGTTCTTTTTTTAAATACTGCATAAGCACAAAAGCTTAATACAGTCTGTAGTCTTAGTATCTGGATTTTTTTTTAAATTAACGTTAAGTAGAAATTCTACAAACTCACATTATAAAAGTCTTTCATTTCTTCTTTCATTTTAGGGACATCAAGTAGTAAAGACCAGACTTGCCCTCTGAACTGCAGTGGGATTCCTTTATAAATTCTTCTATGAAACTGTAAAAAAGAGAAGAAAATATAAATGCAGTACAATCGACAACATTCTGAACAAAAGAAACAGTGACACACAACATGCTAAAGAGAAAAAAAGCAATTATGACAATTGTCCTAGCAAAGGGATGACCTCACAGGAACAAAGTGTTCCAGTGTCTTTTGAGGGACTAAGTGTCCAGTGATGCCATCTGGGAGCTCTGTTGATGGAACCAGCAGAGCCATGGGGAACAAAATGGACACACAGGCCAAAGCATCGCTCTGTGCAGCTGATGCTTACAAGCCAGGACTTCAGCTCGTAGGAAGGTCTATGAAAACTGTATCACCTCTACTGAGCAGCACATACTTTACAAATATTAGAAAGGCAACCCCAAATTTTGTCATTTAGACCCCAAAATATCAGATCATTTGCAACAGTGTTTCAAGTCAAGGCACAAATAACACACGATAATTGCAAACTATAAACAGGAATGGTGAGAGGCAATCTGCAATCTCACAAATCTTCAGATTACCAGTAAAAAAAAAACCCAAAAAACTGATTTTTAAAAAATTCTTGTAAAACTGCAGTGTGCTGAAGCGTAGGTATGCATATGCAAACCATGCAAACATACGAGACCATGAAAAAACCCAGGATGTGCCATTTCTAAAGCTAACATTTCAGACCATGTTTCCAAACTAATAATCAGTTTTCTAAACGCATACTAAAACATTCGGCCAAACCCAGCATATAAAAGACGTTCTAGCTACAGTTCCTCAGAACAGAGGACAACCAACCAACCTATCTGCAATTCTTACTTGTGAAATAGAAAATTAAATTCCCTATTCATGGCACACTGTGTTCTGACATAAAGCTTGTACTAGAAATGGGTGAGAACAGGATAACTCAGTAGCTGTGCTTAACTAGAGTCCTCATATAAACTATTTATCAGTCCTGCCCCTGACACGTCACTGCTCTCGCACTTTCATTCAGCGGTTTGGCTCTTACTGGACTATTTGAAACTATCAGGAGCACTGACAACTGTCTTCCTCTGTTTTCGCTTGAGTTGCACCCCTTTATGCTGCAGGGTTTAGGAGCACAAAGACCCTCTAAACAGAGAAACACGGACTAGCTGTCTGTAGTCTTGGCTTTATGCAGCCAGGAGAGACTCAAGATAAACAAAGCCTCAGAGAAATTGAACCCTAGTAATTCTAGAAACACACAAAATCTATTACCATCTTTCAGGAGTCACATCTAAGGAAAACCAGAGAACTCTAACAAAGACTGAAGTTCTGGTTTTACCATTATTTTAATGGTAGCACAGGGAGACAAATTTACAGGAGAACAAAACACACACAACCTCTCCCCAAACAATTTATTCTTTGCATTTAACCTACAATTAAAGTTAGACCTTAAAAATTTCAATTGACAAAGCCATCACTTCCTTGAAACTTTTAGAAAACTTATGTTTCTCACATAAGAAATATATTAAATGTCCTCCTCAAAGACAGGATCCTTTTTTCTTTTACACCTATTTCACATCTCCAGTTTTAGAACATTAATGAATCCCTAATTGTTGTATATTTGTAAACATTCTGCTGTTTGGGATGTATCAGATCTTTGAAGGTATCTCTAGTGGCAGCAAGAACTTGTGTCTGGATTTTAGAATAAGTAATTTACACAAGCATGATGATGATTTTTTTTTTTCCTGTCCCCTTTTCAAATGAAAATTTAAGACTTGAATAAGATGCAAGAGCAATCCTGGAGGCTGTCCACAAAGAAAAAGTTGTGCTTTTTAAAGACAACTTCACTGCTTTGGTATTATTAAGAAGGGTAGAGCAGTAACATTTCTAGTGTGAGTGCAATTACGTTAATAGAGTTTCTTCTGCAAGGATCAAGAACAACGTACAGTGCTACAAAGCGCCCTTCTCTATAGATGCACATCCAGACCTCAGCTCGCACAGGGAATTTCAGTGCGTGTCCACCCAAAGACAAGGATAGCCGCTTGCGAGACAGCAAATTATTCAGTCTTTTGAAAGCCAAACACCACCAACTGCAGTGGAGTCATCCTGAGAGGAGATCAGTCTGTTTACTGGAAAGCAGAATGAGACAAATTTGCAAAATCTTTTCTGGGAACTAGAAAGAAAAATAGAGGGGAAAAAAAAAAACCAAACAGTGTTCTATGTCCCCAGTGACATGTAGGTGTATTCCTCAGAGCAATGGTACAGCAACCGTGCACCTTGATAACAACAGCTTTGCCAGTTTATTTTAATTTTGTAACTCATTTTCAAATCTCTCCAACAACCGTAAGGTTATTAGTGAAGGGAAATGGTGGAAGAATAAATTCTCAAGACTATGTTGTTTTAAAGGAGTATTTTGGGAGAAGATCAGGTGAACATCAAAAGCCAGAAAGCAAGCCTTTGTAATTATAGTTTCTTAACAAATAGAATTAAAACCAATTCAAATCACCCAAAGTGTGAGTGGGTTTGTGGTTTTTTTCCAGGAAATAAAACTGCAGGAGGAGAACAGCCAGTTTCAGAGGAGCCTGTGGCATTTACAGTTTTCTTGTCTTCTGCGCTTCCCAGATGGAAACAGCCAAACACTAAAAAAGCCCTTGAAGTAAGAACTGAGATAGAGAATTGTGAAAGTGCTTCTAAAAGAAAAGTTTGAAAATTCATTGGCAAATTTAAAGAGTGGAAAGGACAGGGGGAGAAGCAGTTTGATCAGCCCACTATAGTTATGCCAAAAAAAAAAACCAAACCAGAAGGAACGCAAACGTTTGCAGTAGCTAAGATCAGAACTATTGCACTACCTGACAGAATAAACCCAAATAACATTCACAGCTTCCTGCAGACCATTTTAGATTTGTATCCAGCAGACTCTGCTGTTCCAACTCTTCTTGTATTTAGGCAGAGAAAAAACTTCTCAGCCACCCCACGTCCTTCCAAGATCCTGCCTTCAGACTCTGCAGAACACGAGACTGAAGACTTTCACTGTCTGTCCAGTATATGAGAGAAAGGTAACAACAGAACCTTGCACAGCACAGGCTCCGTTACACAAAAGATGCTCACCAAGTTGAAAAGGAGCCAGCACTGTGCCCCTGACACAAAGAAGACTAATGGTATCCCAGGCCACGTTAGACTAAAGCATTGCCAGCAGGTTGAGGGAGGTGATCCTTCCCCTCTGCTCATTGGTGGTAAGGCCACACCTGGAGTGCTGTGTCCACTTCTGGGCTTCTCAGTACAAGACTGATGTGGACTCATCAGAGAGTGTCCAAAGGGCTACAAAGATGAAGGGACTTGACCATCTCATGGAATCATTAAGGTTGGAAAAGACCTCTAAGATCATCAAGTCCAACCCTCAACCCAACCCTACCATGACCACTAAACCATCTCCTGCAGTGCCATGTCTACACATTTTTTTGAACACCTCCAGGGATGGTGACTCCACCAGCACCCTGGGCAGCCTGTTCTCTGCTCTAATGGAAGGCTGAGAGAGCTGTGACTGTTCAGCCTGGAGATGAGAAGCTCAAGGGGATCTTACCACCGTATATAAATGCCTGAAAGGATGGTGCCAAGAGGAGAGAGCTGGGCTGTGTTCAGTGGTGCCCAGTGACAGGACCGGAGGCAATGGGCACAAACTGAAACATAGGAGGTTCCTTCTGAACAGCAGGAAACACTTTGTCACTTAGAGGATGATCAAGCACTGGCACAGGTTATCCAAGGAAATCATGGGGTCTCCACCCTTGGAGACATTTAAAAGCTATCTGGACATGGTCCAGGGCAGCTAGCTGTAGGTGGCCCTACTTGAGCAGAGGGTTGGACCAGATGACCTCCAGAGGTCCCTGGAGGGGAGGGGGGGGGGGCGAGTACAGGAGGAGCCCACACATACTTCACAGCAAAACTCGTTTCTGATAATTATTTAGTCACCAAACAGTTAAAGAAAATATAAATGAACAAAGTCATTATTAGCTAACCAAGTACTTTAAGTACCATACTGCTGCCCTCTGCTGTCTTATTTCTTTATGTAACGTAAGGTTGAAAATACATTGAAAAAGGCTGGGTTGCGTCTATTTACTTGTAGAACCCCAACTGAGTCTTCTGTTCTCTCTGGATTAATAATTAAAATAAAAAGTAGAGAACTCAGAAAGTTACTTTTTCTTCTACTTCTGGGGAGTCAATCTTCAACAAAATTCTTTAAAATTACAGCTTAAGACAACAGCTCAAAATTAAATATAAGTATATAAACACAAAGTTCAGATAATCGTCATATGAAAAAAAGCATGATCCAAGGAATATTGTTATGGAATCTGGGATGCTTCCATCAGCATAGGACATAGAAAAAAGAAAGCCATCCTTGGCAGATATCACTACATAAACACAACTTAAAAATAGAGGTTCAAGTCACATCTAAGCGGATATTCAAGCAAGGATAGTTGCTGCAAACTCTTGCAAGTATTACTAATATTGTTGATCCTCAAGTAGATAGGACAAGTGGACACTAGATGAAGCCCTGTCACCTGGGAATTGAAAAGGACCTTTTTATGCAAAAAGAAATTGAGCCTGTAAATTAGACCTTCCTATTGTGAAACAAGAGAATATGGAGAATGAATTTAAAAGCTTATAAAGCAACAAGAAAAAACCTCTTAAATTTGGAATATTCCAAATGAGCCATCAGCTCAAATAATGAGGTCTGTAATATATAATATTCAATGTAGGCTCCATACAAAAAAAAAAAAAAAAAAAAAGGAAAATACAAACCTCCCCTTCATTCCCTTACCCCAAGCTCTCCAACTCATGAACCCAACTAGTTCCTGGGCAAGAAATGAGGACACTATCACACAGGACTGGTCTGAAGAGTGGGAAGTGGCTTCCTCACTGCTGCAAGATATAAAGGTGGTTTTCTTGAACATAAAAACTTTCTCGGTTACGTCAGGAAGAGCTGCACAAGCAGCAGAGGGACTCTGCCACCTCAGAAAGAATCAGTGATGAGAAGGGTAAGAATTAAAATCTAGAGTATCACAAGAAAGAATATTTATAATGAAAAGAAAGCGTATTTATAAAGGCTGGCGCCTTTAGAGGTTCTTCAGCTTTGGTGGGTTGCATAAAAGGAAGAAAAAGCGCAAATAAAAGAGTTGCTCAATCTCATTTGAAAAAGTCTCAGGAATGCAAAGGGGGTTCTTCATTAAGGCGCTGTGTTCAGACGCCAAACTAAGTGGAGACTCAATTATTATATTCTGTGTGAATGCCAGAGCAGCTGGAAATTGCCAGCTACCCTGATTGTTTCTCTCCTTCCTTTCCCTCTCAATTTAGGCGACTTCAATCACAGACAGATGAAGGTAGACAGTGAAAGACAGAAATACTTTGGTGGAAATACTCAAATGGGAATATAACACAACGGTTTCATTTAATCTTTCCTGAAAGTTATGATCATACTAAGCCAGGAGGATTTACTATCTGTGGTGGTTGATTATACCCTGGATTATTAAGCAGTAGAATACAAATAGGAAATAAAAGCATAAGCTAGACAAAGACCGCACTGAAACACAAACTTCGCTGCTCTATGACACTTCCTGCATAAGAAATGACTGATGGGGAGATGAAAGCTTTGTTTTGATAAATATCAATCACACAAAGACATGAGGGCACTTACACTCTTCAGAGACTAGTGTCTGTAAGAATCAGGATGACTCCACTGAAGAGACGCCCAAATAATCACATAGGAATCAAGGAGTTCTACACACAAACAGGAAGTTGGGAAGAAATGCCAAGAAGTTGGGATGGATGAACAAGGAGCTCCTGGACACACTCAAACACAAAAAGGAAAACTACAGAGGGTGCAAGCAAGGACAAGCAGCCTGGGAGGAATACAGAGAAATTGTCCAAGCAGCCAAGGATCAGGTTAGGAAGGCTAAAGCCCTGACAGAGTTAAATGTGGCCATGGATGCCAAGGGCAACAAGAAATACTTCTATAGGTACGTTGGTGATAAAAGGAAGACCCTCTCTGGAAGGGAACAGGAGACTCAGGATGAGAAGGGTGAGGTACTCAACTTTTTTTGCCTCAGGCTTCACCAGCAAGTGCTCCAGCCACACCACCCAAGTTACAGAAGACAAAGGCAGGGACCGGGAGAAGGAAGGAACGCCCACTGTAGGAGAAGATCAGGTTCAAAGCCATCTAAGGAACCTGACAACACACAAGTCCATTGCACCTGTTGAGATGCACTAGTGGGTCCTGAGGGAACTGGTAGATGAAGTGGCTAAGCCAATATCCATCATATTTGAGAAGTTGTGAAGTCCAGTCAGAAGTCCAGTTCAGTGAAGTTCCCACTGACTGGAGAAGGGGAAACAGAACCCCCACTTTTAAAAAGGGAAAAAAGGAAGACCTGGGCAACTACAGGCCAGTAACTCTCACCTCTGTGTCCAGCAAGATCATGAAGGGGATCCCCCTGGAAACTATGTTAAGGCACATGTGAAATAAAGAGGTCACTGGTGACATCCAACATGGCTTCACTAAGGACAAACTGTGCCTGACAAATTAGGTGGCCTTCTATGACAGGGTTACAACATTGGTGGGTAAGAAATGAGCAACTGACACCATCTATCAGGATTTGTGCAACATGTTCAACACTGTCCTGCATGACATCCTGGTCTCTAAATTGGAGAGACACAGATTTGATGATGGACCACTTGGTGGATAAGGAATCAGCCAGACGGTCACACTCAAAGAATTGTGGTGAACAACTCAATGTCCAAGTGGAGACCAATGCCGAGCAGTGTTCATCAGGGGTCAGTATCAGGACCAGAGCTGTTTGACATCTTTGTCAGTGACATGGACAGTGGGATCATATCCTGGAACATATCTTGGGCTGCATCACAAGAAGTACGGCCAGTATGTTGAGGAAGGGGATTCTGCCCCTCTACTCCGCTCTCCTGGGACCCCACCTGGAGTACTGGATCCAGCTTTAGGGTCCCCAGCATTATAAAGATATGGACCAGTGGGAGCAAGTCCAGAGGAGGGCCACAAAAGTGATCAGAGGCTGGAGCACCTCTCCTACAAAGAAATTCTGAGAGAGTTGGGGTTGTTCAATCTGGACAAGGGCGACCTTAATGCAGCTTTTCAGTACTTAAAAGAGCCCTAAAACAAAGCTGGAGAGGGACTTTTTACAAGAGCATGTAGCAACAGTACAAAGGGCAATGGGTTCAAACTGAAAGAGAGTAGATTTATGTTAGGATCAGGAAGAAATTATTTATTATGAAGGTGGTGAGATACTGGAACAGGCTGCTCAAAAATGTTGTGGATGCCTCATCCCTGTAAGTCTTCAAGGTCAGGCTGGACAGGGCTTTGAAGAACATGATCTAGTGGAAGGTGTCCCTGCCCATGGAAGTAGGGTTGGAACTAGATGGTCTTTAAAGTCCTGTCCAACATAAACCATTCTATGATTCTATACGGTTATGGAGTAGTGCATGGGTTCATATCAGTACATCATCCTTCATTATCTCTAAATCATAGAATCTCTCTGAAGATACTCTGCAATAAAGACCAGGGGAAGATGTAAATTGAAGTACCTCGCACAGCACACACACCCCACACACCAGTGTGCTAATGTTTTTTTTTTGTTAATTCTCCTTGTGAAGTTATGATGGGGAAAAAAAAATCCAGCAGAGGATTTTTAGGCAACTCTGCAAGAGTATGAAGTGAAAAATGTATTTTGCAATTAAGCATATGACAGTTCACAGAATCACAGAATCTCTGTGGTTGGAAAGGACATTCAAGATCATCAAGTCCAATGATTATCTATCTCTACCAGGCCACTTCTACACCATACCCCTGAGCACCTCATCTAGATGGCTTGTGAACACATCCAGAGTCGGAGACTCAACCACCTCCCTGGGCAGCCTGTTCTAGTCCTTGATAACCCTTTCAGTGTAGAAGTTCTTCATAATGTTTAACCTAAACCTCCCGTGAAGCAACTTAAAACCATTCCCTCTTGTCCTGTCAGTTGTGGCATGAAAGAAGAGGTCCGCACCCGCCTCCCTACCACCCCCTTTCAGGTAGTTTTAAAGAGCGATAAGGTCACCCCTCAGCCTCCTCTTCCTCTGACTAAACAACCCCAACTCCCTCAGCCGTTCCTCATAAGGCCTATCCTCAAGACCCTTTACCAGCTTGGTTGCCCTT
>JAVSBS010009542.1:111667-128875 GCA_033124195.1 Coracias cyanogaster
TTCCTCATAAGGCCTATCCTCAAGACCCTTTACCAGCTTGGTTGCCCTTCTCTGCACCCTCTCCAGAACCTCAATGTTCCTCTTTTACTGTGGTACCCAAAACTGAACACAGTACTCAAGATGCGGCCTCACCAGTGCCAAGTACAGGGGGACAATCACTTCTCTAGTCCTGCTGACCACACTATTCCTAATACAAGCCAGGAAGCCATTGGCCTTTCTGGCCACCTGGGCACTCTGCTGGCTCATATTCAGCCGACTGTCAATTAACACCCCCAGGTCCCTCTCTGCTGAGCAGCTTTCCAGCCACTCCTCCCCAAGTCTGTATCTCTGCATGGGGTTGCTGCGGCCCAAGTGCAGCACTCGGCACTTGGAGTCAAGTCGGTAATGTAATCAAATATATGGATTAATTTACAGCATATGTGCAGTATCAATAGATTTTTTCAAGCCAGAATTCTCTCAGCTGTGAATTATGAAGGCTCATTACAAATAGACTGTCTAAAGTCCTGTACTTTTTATGTACCTGTTCCATCTCTGTGACCATCACCCCCTTCGACTCTGCCCTGCTCTCAAGAACCTCGCAAGATGCTATTTTCCAAACCCAAGCCATCATTACAATCATAATCTATATAACCCTACAGCATTATGGATGTTGTTGTTGCTGCAATGCTCCTTTTGGTGCTGTTTCTAAACACCACGGATTTCAGGCGCAGTCTGAAATCACAGGAACCATGGCAGTGTCTGGTGAAGTGAGTCTTTTAAGATACAGGCTGTTCATTTTCTTTAGCAATTTGTTCCCCTGGTGTTAACCACTTTATCCAATCAAGTGAAGATAGAAAGCAAGAGCCGGGAATTGTTCTTGCAACTACTGCTTCCATGTTTCAAGAAAGTGAGCACGGAAAGCTAGCGCACTCTTCCAACATACTTCCAGATAAAAACTCTTTATTTGTGAGCTGTGTACAACCCTGACAACATCACCAGGCTTGCTGTGAAGAGCAGCAACAAAGAACATCTGACTTTCCACTGCACGCTTGGGAGGAAGAAGAGTCTAATTCTTTATTCTGTATGTTCTGGTTCACTTAGCACATAAGATGTGAGAAAGAATAAGGAGAACACCCTTGTTTACAAAGTCTCATGCGGGCCACTGGAGTTCAACAATCAGTGAAAAATTTTCCTACCCTCAAGCAACGTTCATCCCCTTTATGAACATATTGAATTATTCCTGCCACTATTTATAGTTCAACCTATGATTTGTTACATGAACTGAAACTCTTTCTGCTCAGCTCATCTGCGACGCCTTCAGCATGCTTGGCAAATGGAGGATTATTCCGTTAAGTCAGCATATCGTGGACTGACGTCACCGATGGCTGAAGAGGAAGGCTGCTGCTGCTTAGACAACACATAGCTATTGTGTTACCTGAAAGGGCTCATTTAACATTCTCTTTCTAAACAAAGTATCCGTTAAACAGATTTTTTGATCACCCCTTTGACTGTGTAATATAGTTGATCTTCAAATCACCCAACTGTCACAGTACAGAAGCAAAGCCATGAGTAGCATCTCCTTCCAGAGAAGATGACAGGACAGAAACTCAGAGTACAAGAAAAACTTGGGAAGCAAATTATTATTTTTCATGCATTCGCTTCATCTTTTAAGGAAATTAATTTGCTAACTTCTTTTTTATACCCTGGAAAACATCAGCCACTGGCCTGGGTATTTTTAACAAAGGAAAGTGCAAGCCATAGCTACTACTCTCCAAATCAAAGGCAGTAAGCAGACACAACGAGCAGGGATGTGTTGAGTCAACTTCTCTCTCAAATTGCAGTATCTCAGTTGCCCGCTCACCAGTCAGTAACCTGGGATGCTAACAGTTGTCCTTAGCAAAATACGGGTGGATCACCAGCATCAGCAAATACCAACAGAATTCCCTTTAGAAAATTCAAGTTTAAGCCCTATTGAGGAGAAGATGGAATCTGAATTTGGGAACCTCATATTCTGTGCATTAGCTACCAAATGGCCACTGGAAGAGTTATGAAAACCTCCTCAGACCACAGTGGTTTTTTCCAGATGAAATTCTTTCACTATTTTAAGATGACCAAGAATACAATTCCAGCAAATACTCAGATGAAAATCCCCACCTAGCTTTTAAAGCAAGGAAAAGCACTTAGCACTTAAAGGCATATCTAACATAACCCACTTTCTGTCATTATCCCCAGACCATTATTGGTTGTCCAAGTAGGAGAAGAATAATTCTTGTAACTAAAAATCCCAAAAGTAATTCAAAGATTATTAACGGGCAATTCACTTCCTTAAAATTCACTTGTAGCTTCACATAGAAAATAGTTTTAATCTATTTTTTAATATATTTTCTTTCACCACGAAATGTTGTAGCATTGCTAGGTGCTATTAAGTAGCTGCCAATGAACTGCAGTTCTTCCATATGGATTCCAAAATAGAAAGAGCCCATCACGATATAAAGTATCCTATTCAAAAGTAGATTTCATTCACAGCATCAAAGGCGTTCACTGCTCTTGAAGATAACGAATGCTGCGTTGCATATTACGCACAGGAAAAACAGACATCCCAAGGGGGACAGGGCGCTGAATGCCTCCCTGTACTTTCTACCTTCTAACTTAGTGAAACTCTCCTTTTAACAGAGCAACCAGGTATCTTGGGATATCCCAAGATACCTGTGCTGGCAAGCGTGATAATTTAAACATCAAACTGTATGCCCTGTGTTATGACAGCTTCCTTAGAGAGTTATTCAAGGCAGCTTCCACTGATTGTGACTGTAAACTATCCCAGTCCCTTCGGTAACCTGGGCTGCAAAGGAAAAGGTAGAAGAGATTATTGATAAAAAAAACCTCATCCATCTAGATGACCTTTAAGATCCCTTCCAATCCAAACCATTCTATGATTCTACCTTAATAAGGAACTCAAAAAAGTAACTTTAAATTTAAATATTAATTAGTATAATCACCAGCGTACATAGGAATAAAAGTTAAAATTCCTAACTCTTGAAGGGGGATCTATGTTTCCTGAAGAATTCTGCCATATCCATTTAAAGGTGTCCCCTCTTTTCAAATTTATAAAGACTTTTCTTTTTTTACTCCTTCCCATTCTCAAAGCCTAAGTCAAACACAACTTCTAGCTCTCTGCAAGACAGGACAAGCAGGTCTGATGCTTGATCTGCTCCGCAGATTATTTTGCCGACACGGTACGTTGTGAGCCGGGTTCCAATCCCACAGTGGAGGGGCAAGGCAGTGCAGAACTCAATCGGCACCATGACTATGCTGGAGAGCCTACACAGTATTGTTCTTAGAAATTCCTTGCATTTGACCACCAGTTTTGCTGGATTATTTTTACTGCGATATTATGTGTTATTATATTTTGAAAGAATAAAAAGCCTTTTCATTTCAGTGTGGTTTTTTCCCCCCCCCCAGATCTCATAAACAGACAATCTCATTTAAGGTGATACATTCATCCAGAAGTGATAGCTACTGAAAGACACATGCATAACTTTACCTTTTCACTATTCTTGTATTTCTCCCAGCTTTTCAGCATCTTAAGCCATTTTGTGGTTCTTTCAATTTCAAGGTGCTTTTGCTGAAAGGAAATTAGACATTTTTAATCTTGTAAAATAAATGATGTTTTTCTAAAAATATTGAGGACATTTAACAGGGCATCACCAACTTTTTATCCAGTCATCTAAGAACAGCAACAAAGAGTAACATCGGTTCATTTAAAACATCCAAAAAACCAGCCACCCAAACACTGAGCAGAAACCCTTATTTTCAGAACTATGTAAAGAGTTTATTTCATAAGAAAAGTTTAACTACAAGATTTTAAAAAGTTTCTTCCCTGCATGTCTTTGGTAAGCACAAAAAAAAAAAAAGAACAAAAACTAAAATTTGGTTTTATGCCCAGTAAATTTGCAGGCAAATAATTTCTGCAGTGAGCCTCCTAAAAGTCACTTGACTCTGAAACTATGATCTTCTTTACCCACACTAGCCCTAAACATAATTAGCTACTGTTTAAAAGGCACAAAGTACATGAACAAATACAAGTGCATGAAAGAGCAGCAGTGAAGTAGCAGAAATGGGAATTCACTCTAATTCTGGTCATTAAAAGCTAGAAAGCCGTGCTGTAACTCTCATCCTTGGTTTGGTACACTTTTACCTAAATGACCCTATAAGAGCATCAATAATTTCTTCTGAAAGTAAGATCTATTTGCTTAAATGTTATTATTGACAAGAATATTTCAGTTGCAAGGTCATAAAACGAGAATTCAAAATAAAACAGACCTCATCTTCTCTAAATAAAGAGTTATATGAAGTAGTATAAAATGTAACATAATAAACCGTTAATTCCACGTGTTATTTATATTACATATGTCTTTCAAAGCATCGGACAACACTACTACCTTAAAGATTGCTGTTCTGCCTATGAAAACCTTGCTACAGTTGCCTTCAACATCTTGAATTTGGGAAACAAACAAGCACTTGGAATTAACTATTTTAGTCCCTGGAATTTCAAGGCACTTTGGCTCTTCACAGTCAAAAAAAAAATTAAATATTTTTAGGGGGAAAAAAAAAAAAGTCTGTATTTTGTCGCCTCCAAGGATAAGACTATTTTTAGTATGTATTTTTACAGCCTAGTTTTACACGCTCTAAAGTAGGCAAGGTGTCTCTGATTATATTAAAAAGTTAACTATTATCTGTATTTTTTTAACAACACTATTTCAACTCTTTCATAATGCTTCAGAGCTGAGGATCAACACTGGAAAAGCTAAAGCAGAAAACCATATGTGGCTATTGCTTCCTCTTCAAAGATGAATATAAACAAATACTGAGGGTTTTTTGTAAAGGACATCCCCTTTACCTCCAACTTCAAATCCAGGGCTTAATAAAGACAAGAAGGATATTCTATTTCATACTGTTAGTGATGCAATTTGGAAACAATGTAAGAGTTTAATTTCAAAGCTCTGCAGGATACTGAAAACTTACTAATACTTTCATTAAGTATTCATTAAGTCAACTTGCATCTGAAAACTTGAGGAAAAAAATACACACGAAAATTACTTCTTGTCTCAATAGAATTCTAATTTTACTTCTAACTTTTTTTTTTTACTCATCAGAATCTGTGCAGTCTTGGCTATCAAGGCAACAAGAAGGGCAGAGGGCTTCTTTAATCCAGGAGCCCAAAGCTTTGCACTCGCAGAATTAAAATGACAATTATTTTGGTCCACCCCAGCTGTGATTCAGACCACGAAGCATCCTGGAAATAAGTTGCATTTGAGTTTTTTAAGTTATTTTTATTTGAATCCAACTGACATAAGCCTGACCTAAGTTTAAGAAAGTTGTGGGGAAAGAAGTACCTCTACTCTTCCAACGTTATCTATTCATGTTGCAATTAACTGCCCACATTCTTGCTTAGGTTCCACACTTATTTTGTAATCTCAACCACTTGCCTTTCTTTTTTGTAATTATTTAAAATACTGAAGATTTAGGTTAGAGGGGAACTGTAGAAAAAAAATGCTTCCCAGATTTCATAGGTTTCACAACCCTGCTTCTGATTCTCCTCCACACTTACAACCCCTCTAAGAAATGAGCATTTTTAACATCTCTTAAAGCAGATGTTCTTTCTCTAGGCATAGTTTAGACTGCAGAAATAACGTTGCTATCAAGTCAGGAAAGGTCTCTGCCCTCAACAGGTTGTTCAGATAATTGGTAAGGAAAGAAAACCCTATCTACTCCTACAGTCTTTTTGTTTGTATGTTTGATCTACTTTCAAGATTTTGGGGGTTTTTGAGCCAGAAGCTCACTTCAACTGTATGTTTGTTCAGGCTTTTGTGTCTTCTGTGTCAATTTATCCCTGTTCTCAAGTGATGCTACTGTAGTCAAAATAGCAATTATTTCTGTGTTCAGTTGTTGAAAACTTTTAGCTATTTTTTCCCCAGTCTGAATTATGTTCACTTTCATGTCTAACAGGCGCTACGCTGAGAACACGGGCAGATCTGACGTGGCTCGTTGCAGAGCAGAGGGCTGCTGCTGCTCTTTCAGGCGAGTTCCATGTAGTTGTCACCAAAAAAAAAAAAGAAAAAAATCCTTTTATCTGTCTTCTGAGTACATTTTATACTTTGAAGCATTTTTGCCACTGGGAATAACAGAATACCTAACTGAAGCAGAGAAGGTTTCTTACTCTCACGTCAGTAAATAATACAGTACTGCAAGCAAAAAAAGAATGACATGAAGTTGGCAAGTATCCGCTCTCTGTGCGGCGCTTCCCATGTGCTAGGGCTGAGGCTTAAAGCAACACTTTGGCAGAAGCCTCACACAAAACCAGAACTTGCTGAACTGTCCTCTGGAGAATTTATAATCAAGTAAACCAAAGGCAAAATGAAACAAGCTGAAAATTACTCAGAAAACATTTCACAGCACTTCAAAATCAGAGTCAGACCGACTCCAGATTTCCTGAGGTCAGTTCTCTGTCTACTTTTCCCCTCTAGATGATCTTTCCTCCCCTAGTTTTATCTCGGATGGGCTGTATGATTGATCTGAAGGTTAAGTAGGTCACCACGTAGGACAATGATTCTATGCATTAAGTCATCAAATGCCCGGCAAGGTGATGAAGCATCACTCTGCATTCACTGTAATAATGCCTATTTCAAAAGTATTATGCAGTTAAATAGGCACAAATAAATATACACACACAGAAAACCCAGCTTATGCTTTGCACTAGAATGTATATGAAGAACAGAGATTCAAAATTCACAAAGACACACAACCTTTTACACAAGTTGCAAACAAAATGAAAACATGACTCAAGATTTTTTTTTTTTAAATTCAGAAGTAATGCAGAAAGGCACAAATAGCCCTGCCAAGTAAGTGACTTGAAAGTAATGAGACACCACACAAAAAGCCTTTCATCTTAGCCTACATTAAGATGACACACTAATTATCCTATGAATGGCATCTTGAAAATTGTGAAGATTCAAACACCGCTGACAGAAGGCAGATAAACCTCAAACCAGCAGAGGTCAGGGTATCATCAGGAGTATAACAAGGAGTCTTACACAGTAGTACCACGGGATGACCATAAAAAGACACTAGATTTGCAATTTCACATTGATTCAATAAATACAGCTTCTACGTGGCTGTTTTGTCTGAGAGAGCATGGATATGAGACAGAGAAACAAGGTGCTTTTTTTTTTCCCCAATAATTTAATGCTGACTAGAAAGCCACGGTGAATCAGAGCTTCAAAACACACCAGAATAATTGTGACCTGAGCTCATAGACTCACCACCCTGCTGTGTGCTTCTGATGGCAGTGAAATTATAGGTACATTCACCACCTTATTAAACGTAATGAAACATCGGAAGAAAACACAACTATTTCAGGCTGTGTACACACAAACCAACACAAAACAAACGGGACTCTGAGTTCCCTTCTTTATGAGGGGTGTTTCTCACTAGCCCTGCGCTGAAGCTCATAATTCATTTTCAGTAGCACTGCTGCTCATCACTCAGGGAGCTGAGCTGCCTTAGAACAAGTCATTCCATCCCTTTTCCACACACTCGACTGGTTTGTGCAGCCAAAAGGGCTAACTTTAAACTTAAAGCTTTAAATATTTTATCCTGAGTTTTCTGATAATACTCAAGATCAATACGGACAAACAAGGAGGATCTGATCTAGTCTTGGAGATAACAACAAGCCTGACAGACCAAGGGGACATACCAAGACTAACTAGGTTCAGATAAGCAGAAATTCAGTTCCTGGTGATTTCAATAAAAGCTTTCCACATTCCCAGAACAGCAGGAACCAAACTTCTCCTCCAGCACCCTCCAGCAACAGATCTTTGGACTAGGGGCTGCACCAGCTGCTGACAGGTCTGGCATGTCCAGAACACACCTGGCTCGTCAACCCAACATTACAACGGAGGTCGGTCATCACCTTTCAGTAGCAGCCAGGATGTCACCATTTACCAAACTAGCAAAGCACACTCCTCAGGGGACAGCAATGCGCACCTCAGCAGCAAAGCCTCCACCTCCCTTGGACAGTCCATCCACCCAGCAGAGCAGATGACAACTCATGACACAAACACTAGCTCTCGCTCTTTCAGGGCAGAGCCAGGTGTGATCTCTTAAGGAACTCTCTTTCCTTTACTAGGTCATACAATGAGTGAGGGAAACTCGTGTCTCGCTGCAGCTAGTAAACATAAGATCACGTGGGCCCCAAGGGATCTGTGGGCAAGTTAACGCGGCCTCAAGGACCACAGTCCTTGTGGGACTTACAACATGTTTCTCTGGGAATGCAAATCACTAAAATGCTTCATCTTCTCATTTCACAATGATTTATATTTTCAAAGTCAGAAATCTGTAAATGTTTACTTCCCAGTCAAAAAACCGGAAGACACTGGACTTACCTTTTCTATTGCTGCGTCATGGACAGGAAGCTCCTCTGGACTGAAACAAAGACAAAGTTCATTGGCCTCTTGGTTAACCTTGGCACAAAATCATCTCTACATAGTTCTTACAGGTAATCATTTATAGCAGCAATATGTAGTAGCAAGTAAGCAAGAATTCTAAACTTCAGAGAACTAAGACAATGTCACAGGGACCCTTGGAATTTCTTTCTTAAAACACAGTAAAACTCACAATATTTTAAATACAGAACTAGAAGTGTTTCAGTCTTAAAACCTTCTAAATCAAAAGTATTTCCATAGCTTCAAAAGGCAAGGACCTCACTGAAAATCTCATTTTTCTTTAGTAAAAGCACCCTGTGCTGTACTACTGAACCAAAATCTAACTGAATGTTTCTTAGCCAAAATACCCCTACAAAAGGCTTTCCACCTTTACTACTGTGCCCTGTGAAAGGCACTGAGGCTTTGCTTGACTTCAGAGAGTTAACTTCCATTTTCTCCAAATTCTACAAAGCTGAGTAAAAGGAAGGGGGTGGTAGGGGAAAAAAACCCCACCAAAAATCAGTTTTATCACTAGGTATCCAATTAATAAAATAAAAAAAATACAGTCCTTTCACTTCTTAGCCTAACTCTAAAAAGGCAGGTTATGAATTGAAAGCTTGAAAAGCGGCCTTTAAAATATATCTTAAGACTTTGTTATTTTAGTTTTGTTCTGGAGGTTCTAACTTCTGTTTTTCTTATCAAAGAAACTTTTGTTTTTCTCATCAAAAGTGACTGGAGCATTTGGATGCCAAACGAGCCTGCTTTCCTTTGCTTCCATCATCTGCAGCTTCTGAAAACACAGCAGCTCCTAAGTAGCAAGGCTCCTCTTTTCTGCTCTACACATCAGATAAATAACACACCCAACAAACCCCTGTTTAAAACTAACTAAAAGGGACTATTTCATTACGTGAAATAATGATTAAAAAAAAAAAAAAATCCTACTGAGTCTTGATATTCTTAAAACTTTCCTACCCACATCATTATAGTTTTCCATAGCAAGGACATTAAATCCCAGTATTTTAGACCTGTATCCAAAAACCACCGGGGGAAGCTATAGAAGTCACTGCTGCTGCAGTCAGTGTAAGAACAGCCTGGTGCAAAATGCCTGAGTTCTATCTTATCTCATTTATTTCATTCAGAAGACGCAGTTTCCAGTTCAGAAGTTCTATCTGAATAAAGAAATACATTTAAGTTACTCCACCTAATGGACAAGCTCGCTTCAGTCAACACCTTTTTGGAGACCACACACACAAGTCAAAGTTTCCAGGACGGAGCCTAGAAGCTAATTTAAAAGCCCAAAGAGTGTTCCTTTTGAACAGCACAGCAGAAGGCACAATCCCTTCACTCAGAAGCACTTTCCAAGTATCTGAAAGTTGTCTAGATGCACTAGAAGCGGCCCATATTTAGTGCTACCTGAGGTAGTAACTGCTACAAAGATATGGGAATGCACACAATACTATAAAACTAAATTACACACTCGAAGTAGGCTCTTTGTATGCCAAACATCACCTGGAAATTAAGCTTTTTTGAAAAGAAGTAACAAAATAAGCAAAGGGGAAGAAAAAAATGACTTTAACAATCTGCTGGGGGGGGGGGGGTTGCTGTTAGTTATGGTTTTAAAGCACAAAGATTGCGAAGCCTTTCAAACGTCACTGAGAATTTTCAGTTCTTCAGTGACAGCTGCAGGTGCTGTCTGCCTCCACCAGAAGCATCAGCCTCACAGTAGGACGAGCTCTCAGCAGCCTTGTTCTTTGTGGCCTACAAGATCCCACCAGCAGCTGCCTGCCCACACAAGAAACTCTTCTTTCCTCCAGTGACACCAGCAGCATCCAAGATGCCTGTCTGATGGTTCCGCATCCCTGCGGACTCACAGTGGAGACAGCAACTCCTCTGCTTAATTTGTACCACTTGACAGCTTATCTTCGCATTTGATGACCTGGCATGGAAGCTAATCATATGGAAGACCAAGTAAATCTTGTTTTATCATGAAGAAAGAATGAATCACAAACATTTATTAAGGAATTTTGAGGTGTAATGGCTTTAAACTGCAAGAGTGGAGATTAGGGGAAATTAGAAGGAAATTCTTCACTCTGAGGGTGGTGGGACTCTGGAACAGGTTGCCCAGGGAGGCTGTGGATGCTCCACCCCTGGAGGTGTTGAAGGCCAGGTTGGATGGAGCCTTGAGGAACCAAGGAGCTGTCCCTTCCCATGGCAGGGGGGTTGGAACTAGATTATCTTTGAGGTCCCTTCCAACCCAAACCACTCTATGATTCTATGATCTTTGTGAAATTTGCAATTTATCATTGAAGTGCAAGAAAAAGGCTCAGCTGAATCTACGGAGCAGAGACTGGGAAGCAGACACCATACTCCCTCACTAGACTAATCCAACAGAATATTTATGACCACATCCCTCGCTGTTTCTTTAGCTGCATGGCTGTGCGCTAATACCACACACCTATACATTTTAAGCACTGAAATTCCGCAGGAGCACATTAAAGCCAGCCCCACGGTTTTATTCCCCAAGAAGCTGCTGGCAGCTGAGCACCAGGAGCTCGGCGCAGAAGCCGAGCGGATTGCCCCAGGCTGCTCGGGAACTCACTGGGCTGGAACACAGCAGTTCCTGGAGATCTTCCTCTCAATTAACTAGACTGCACCAACTACGCCCATGTACTCACACACGTAATACTCAAATGTATCCTGCAAGCACTCAGGGAAAAGTCCAGTGAGCAAACAAACTCTCTCAAGATCCTAAAAATATTTTAAATAAATACATTTCCATGTAGTCCATCTGTTTTCTATGCTGAAGCACCTTATAGGTTGTATTTTTTTTCTAAAAGAGATTAGGTGGGATCAAACACAAAATTAATTAATGTCTATTAATTGATGTAATTTTATTGTACCTTTTTTGAACTTAGAATGGTGAATCTTCCCCTTCTTTCCCCAGCCTAGCCAATCTAATATTGTTATACCTTCATTATTTCTTTTAACACTGAATCTTCTCCCACTGTCCCCAGCCTATTTAAACTTGTATCTGTCAATGTTTTTTATCTGTGTACTTCACCAAGTCATAATGTGCAGCAGTAAACAACACTAACGTAATACAGTCACATCCTGCCCTAAGATGACTGCTTTTCTTTAATATCTCAAGTAATATTCGTTTAGGGGATACAGAGAAGAAGAACAGGACTGATTAATGTCATTAGCTCAGAACCATAAAATACCTGATAGCCAAAAGAGGAGTCAGACACAGCTTTGAACTCCACTCCTGTAAATAAGGTCTCACTTAGCAGAAGCGAAACCTTAACGCTATTGTCCCCAATGAAGAAAGATCCAAACTAGGTCAATTCACCTGATTAATCAGACAGGATTCAAGAATCATTACATCTGGTACGTGCCTTTGCCCCAGGCACAGAGGCTGCAGCAGCCCACACTGCAACCCAACAGCAGCTCAAGGGCTCTGGTTGTCACTGCCAAG
The DNA here is from genome assembly GCA_033124195.1 of Coracias cyanogaster. Taxonomy (NCBI): domain Eukaryota; kingdom Metazoa; phylum Chordata; class Aves; order Coraciiformes; family Coraciidae; genus Coracias; species Coracias cyanogaster. Next base: position 123,602 of record JAVSBS010009542.1, read on the forward strand.
CAGCTCTGGCGTCACAGCACTAGGAGAAAGGTCTGAAGATGATGTCTACAGGTTTGGGAGCTGCAAAACACTGGAACCAAATCCTGACTCCAATAAGGAGCAGGGTCCACATGAAGGTGTGCTGGATTTCCTAACTAGAAGGTTCCTCAAAGACATTTCACTGGGATTTTACTTTAGTAGATTCCAAAGTTGGACTGGAACTCAGGACCTCTACCTATGGTCCTCACTAGTGGAGAACCAGCCCAAAGTTTTCTTCTAATGTTTCAATCTGGACTATTACCACCTTCTGGTGAGGATTAGAAGGCCTGTAAATTTGAAGAAACAGGATTTCAGTTTGAAGAACAAGGACTTGATTGAATTTGCTTTTTTCATTAGAAGTGATGAATGGATTTTACATCTTTAAATCCACCACAATGGCTAACACAGGTTTTCATGAATTTTTCAAGATAAAAGAAATATGAATCTTAAATGGATAAATACCTGACACTTCAGAACATGAAACACGCAGATCTATGGTTCTGACCACTAAGCTGTGCTGTAATTAGCCTCCTTGAGTAACAGTGGTAGTTTAAACAAATCAAAAAGTCTCAGAGTTAACAAGCTTACAGTCACCTACCCACTGCTGCTGTTTAAATCAGCCTTCTTTAAACGGCACTTTGATGTATTTGTTCCATATAAACACAAGGAAAGACTTTTTTGTATTAGTCACTCAGATTTCTTCTTTTCCTACATTTGTATTTAAGTCCCAAATACGTTTCCTGCTGCTCAAATCACAGCTTTTTCCTGCTTCTAGTTTGGCTTAAATTTAAGGCGTGTAAAGGCTCCTCTATCATTTGCAGCTTCAGCTGAGGATGGAAGATGGTTAGTGCAATAATCAGTAGTCTCAATATGTTGCTAAACCCAGAACTGTACAATTTCAGAGAATCAATTCAATTATTCACGGATCCAAGCTGTATAAACCCCGACACTCAATTTTTCATTAAAAAAGTGGCAAAAATTGATCACAAGACACTAAAAATCTTTACCACAAAGCTTACTTGCCCAAAGAGCTGTTATGTTCAAAATTTCCTTGCAAGCTGTATTTTTATTTCTCATAACTTCTATTTCAAAACATACCACTTGCTTAAAAATCCCTCTACTTGCTGTAATCTTTCTTACCCCAGAGGGAATTGGCCACTGCACCGGGAAGAACTTTGGAATCCTTTATCCTGAAATATGTTGCAGGAATAATTGTGATACGCGCAAGTCATTATTTAATTTAAAAAGTCAATTAAATCCAATATTCCGATATTACTGAAATCACAATAACACTGTTAAAAAACTTGAATCCTCATCAATCCTGTGGTGCAGGTCCTACATAAAACAGTCTCAAACTATTTCTCAATTACCTCTCATGCTCCCCTCAAAGTACTTCCAAGTGCAATAGCATCACATTTGCATGTGATACACAATAACATCACCAATACCTGCACATTGCAACTGAAAAGCAGTTTACTACTGAAAAAGGAGAATTATTTTGAAGGAATTCTTTAAGAAAAAAAATAATATCAGTTATTTGTATCATTTTGAAACTTCTATGATCAAGGAATTTACGAGTGAAACATCCACAAACATTAATAAGGCATAAAACCCAAAAGCATAAGTGTCATAAAATACATTTATGAAGAGCAATCACACACAGGCAAGATGTGAGAAGGAAGGGAAAAATTCTCAGTTGACAGATAGCTGAATACAAAACGCTTTACTACTAATGTAGTTGTTCTGCTGTACTATATAGAACTCAGATTGTTGAGTAACAAATCACAGCATTTCACTACTCAGGTGAATCAGGAAAAAGTCAATCTTCCCAAGTATGAACAGTTTTTGAGCTGTGTAATTTGTGAGAAGGGAGTTGTAGGAGTCTACAGCTTTACCAGACAAAACTCCAGTTATCTTCACACTGGGAACCCAATTCTACAATGATAAACACACTGGCCGGGTGTTCTTTTAGGTCTGTCTGCCTTTCAGTGTCCGACACGTGGCACATAAAGTTGTCAAAGCAATACACACAGTGTACAACAGTGCTCTGCAACAGAATGACATCTTATTTTTACATATAGGTGTGTATATATATAGGTATGAGTGTATAGGTGTGTGTATATACACACACACACATATACATACATACATACTGTTTCCAGGTAGCTTTTACTGCCTCATGTCATATAATATACATACTGATCTTTGCCCTAACGTTAGCTGAAAAGCGCTTCACAATCATCTTATAGAAGGGAAAATAAGCAAGATTGTGTAATTCACAGGACACAACATTGTGACTTAAAATGACTATTTTTCTGTCTGCATTATGTGACAAGATGGGCTGCAAAGCAAACTTTTCTGAAGTAAAAAAACCACATTAACCATTCTAAGTAGAAATAAAACAATATTTCAATGTCATGCCTTTCTTCAGACCTATGATTAAGTTATTCTGCTCCTCATAGCACAAGTTTATTGTTGAATTCAGATCCTTTAGTCCAAACAAGGCCATTTTCAGAAGAATTCCAATTATGAATAGTTGCTTTATCTGCCAACCTTGGAATGGAAATTAAATGGCAATAGCGTCATTTCCAAAACCAGTAATACATGGAAAAGATTTCTGAAAATACTATGGAGAAAGAAAGCTGGTTTTTTAAACTAAATAATGGATTTTCCACAGATAAAATTCTACAGATCACTTCTTTCCTTTACACAGTTTTCTTTCTACAACCCACAATTTTGATTGTGTGTGTCTATCAAAATAATTGGAGCTCTGCTCCTGTAATCATCCACTTTGTATTTTCACCAAGTAACCTCTGCACAGCATGGGGGTGGTGACTACAGCAGATTAAGAAACAGCTTTCAGAAGTTTTGTTAAAATTCACAAGCAAGCCAAAGCAATTAATTAACATACGGGATAAGCCAATGTGATATTCACAATAGAATTAGCAGGAAATATGCCGCAAGAAAGAATTTAATGCTGGCAAAAGATTGGATCGCATGTGATTTTGTGACTAGGCTTTAGTTCGTATTATTATTGGTGGATTCTGTGGATGTTGCTGACGATATGCAGAGCACAGTGCCATGAGCACGTAGCTCCTGTCCAGGAAGTCTCAAGTGAAAATAGATGCTTCCTTGTGTCTTTAGTTAAAGACGTGTTCTATATGCAAACTTTCAAGTTTTCCCACCTTGGAATCAGAAAACCTTTGAGAAAATCTATCATCTCCTTAATTGAGCACAGCAGCACGTCTAGTGATTTCTGATGACATTTTAATTGAACATAAACAAACACAGAGGTTAAAAACGTCTTCTCAGAATCTCATTCCAAGTCTTTTTTAAAAAAAGATGAAAATTAAATATACGTTCAAACTCTTCAGAGACTAAGAGACAACTGAAAAAGAATTAATCTCGTCACCTTGCTTCTGATTTATGTTTGATGTATAAATACCTAAAACACCTAGCATTTTTTCCTTAGGTATATACGTTACTTTTATGTATTGCTTGCAGGTTGGTTGCTGTACAGATCGCTTACATGACGCATTAATAACAACCCAGGACCTACCCGCTGGCAGCTTCATCTGTGTTAAAATTCATGTGCTGTGCAAAGCATATTCCAACACAAGTTAACTAATGTGGCAGCGCTCCAGCAATATAGATTTGTTCACTGCTGAAGCTCATTGCTATATGGAACTACATTTGCTTCTTTTATGAAATAGTCTCATGCAGTCTAACGTTCCCTGTTGCTGGGTCTCTCACTTGGGTCGAGAGCAGCAGCACCTCTGCACTTCCAGAAACTGTTGCCCCAGACCCCTTTCAGCACCCAATAACCGCTGTCAGTTAAGCACGCTCTGCCCTCTCCCTCTCTTCAGTTGATCTTCCCTAAATGCTAAAGATGGTAGGAAATATATGTGGTAATAATTATTATGTTAAATCCGTTTTAGGGCTTAAGCAGTAAGTCAAAACTGATGCATATCGCTTTATGTTGTACACATTAAATCGTATTACCATATTCAAACATTTTTTCAGTTCTGCTACCTAATAGCTCTTTTTGTAAGTAGTTCATGAATTCCTACCACACAGCGGGTGATCTTCTACTCAAATCAAGTAGCAGCAGCCATTAACTAAAACGCACTATTTGTCCTTAGATGGCAGAACGATCCTGCTGCTTACTTTTGTGTTTGCAATCGAATCTGCAGGACTTACCACATTTCATTCTGTACCTGCAAAGGACTGTTGAAATGACAGCCTGGACTAACTCAGCTGAAAGAATGGATTTAAAATTCAAATTTCAACTGTAGTGCTAAGAATAAGCAAAAGAAATGGGTATAATTGTGACAGTTTTAGGAAAAAAAAAAAAAAAAATCATAGCATTCTGAACAAACAGAATACAACAGAACATTCCTTCCTCCCACGGGAAGAACTTGCATGAAGGGAGAGTAGTAGAAAAATTGTATGCTAGATTATAATGGTAAAACAACTGAAAAAATAAATAAATTTGAAGAAATTTTTTCAAAAAATCAAAAACCCTTTCAAATGATTCTTATAAAAAACTTTTATTAACGCAAACAGAACTGAATTAGAGAGCATCATCTTGAATGCTTTTGTGAAGGAACTGAAACTAGCAGTCCACACCACAGAAACATTTATTGCTAACTTCTAGACACCTACATATTAAAAAATTATTGCGACCATGAGAGCACAGGACACAGAACAAAGCTGCTTGTTCTCCAATGGAAGCCAAAATTAACTAGACAACAAAAACATGGCTGAGACACCTGAAATCCTACTACTCTCCTTTTGTGCCTATCAACACCAACCCAGGCGGCTTCAAGCCCTGGATAAAATGAGTTGATTCTGGGTTCAAATTGCCTCCTTAGCTTTATGAGGTTCTAACACAAGCCTGGCTTGGACAATGACCTCGCCAAAATCAAGGTAAGGCACTTCCTCATCCTCCTCCTGGTGAAGTTCTACCACCAAGAACACAAGTGGTGGGCAAATACTGTAAGATTGTGAAGCTCACAGATGATCAAGATCTGGTTCCTCTCCCTTCTGCTAGGTCTGGTTTAGACAATTTTCATGGAGCAGCTTTTAAATAAATGACCATTTTTCCTGTCAGGCTGGCAAAAAGGACTTGTTTAAATAGCAAGTGTGAGGAAAAGTGGACAGCAAAAGCCTCAAAGAGTTCCTTATAGCACCCAAAACACAGTCTCAAGTAACATTTCTGACCACATGCTACCGGAAACTAAGACATCAAGGAAT
>JAVSBS010009542.1:128975-148035 GCA_033124195.1 Coracias cyanogaster
GGAATCAGTTCCTGAAAATTGCTGTACACTCCTCACGCTTTTAGAGCTAAGTTCAAATGCATCAGTGCAAAGGAAAGGATCACAATGCCACCACCACCGTAACTGGAGACGAACACCGAGATTGAAGTTCACTGTGCATCACGGAAGCAGAGCTGTAAACTAAAACAGTCCTAATGGATAACAGCTAAGTAAAATTTACAGCAAGCCCAACAAACTCTTCCCCTGCCACTGATGTTTAAATAAAAGTGCCTCATTACTTTGCACTCTGAAAGCTCCGTGTCTGAAACGGAGCCCCATCGCATTCATAGGAAGCAGAGATTCATTCCAGCTTCTCAGGAGTTCCATAACTGATAAATACATTTGTAAATTTGAAAATTACATTTGCGAAACCTCTTCGTTAATGTTTATTATGTATCCACCACTTCTGTGTTTTCAAATGAAGCTTTGTCATATGGTAATACGATTTAAACATTCTTTTAGAAGTAGATCCCTGAGAAAGCAAGTGAAGAAAAAAAATGGGTTTGTCCAATGCCAGGAAGATAAATCTAAAATAAATAAATAAGCAAGAAAACTTCTATTTCTCTCCTGAAGTTAAAATAATATCCTCAGTGTGCATTAGTGCAGAATGAAAGAGCATTAAATAGAGTTGAAATCTGCGGTTGGTTGTTGGTTTTGGGTTTTTTGTTGGTTTGTTTTTTTTTTTAACAGCAGTTCCTCAGTACACTGATTAGCAATGAGTATTTCAGAGCAAAATCAGTTCAGGGAAGTGTATCACGTACCAGAAGGCAGAACCCACTGCACGCAACACAAGACCACAACGGAATTTTCCTAATAAATCTTCATAATGCCACATGAAAAATTCTACTCAGCCAAAACGAGGCCTTCACGTGTTTCGTTAAAAAGAGAATTAAGAGAAATGCAACTTTTCTCTACATTTGAAATCCGAAATTTTTTAATAAAGATTTGTCTTTGGCAGCTGCCAGAGGCCGAACTCAGCACACTTTCTCCCTAAGGGAGAGAAGAGTTAAGCCGCTCTCCTGACAAGTAGGTCTGACCCTGTCTCATGAAGCTGAGAAGAAAAGAGGAGAGAAAAATGACAGCAAGTCCCTACCGAACAACCACGACATATAAAATGCAGTAAGATTTACATTTATAATTGAACTGTTCAGAATAAACATTTCACAGCTCTTTTAGCAAATCATTGCATCACTTGGAGTGTTTGGTGACATTTATTGTGTCTAGACAACTCAAGCTAGTGCTTTGTGTCACTATGAACAATAACTTCTGCAACACTGATGCGCAGGCTAAAAAACTGAAATGAATATTATACAAAAATCCCTATTTTTCGAAGACTTTGTTTACTACCGAATTACAGCCACCATACTTCCTCCTTGTGTTTCTATTATCCAAACCTTTTGGCATCTCAGCAGAACTGCTCCGGCTGCCAAGAACACTCAGAGCCCAGTCCTTACATCTCTTATCTGGAGAGGCTGCACCTGCACACCCACTCAAAGGAGCAGGATAGTTGTGTAAGAGTTCTTGGACACGTGGGTTGACAGGCACGTTGGACAAAGCGCTAAGGAATGCGCACAGAATATTTTTGAGACAAGGGCTATTTTCCAGCATAAATTACCAAGAAAGAAAATGAGAGACAGCATAGCCGCTCATCATATTTCTCCTTATTCAAATGTTAGGGGCAAGATAATAATACTGGAAAAAAAAAAAGTATATATATCAATAGCTTCATTTGCAGAAGTTTCATGGAGTGTCTCCCAGTTCTTGATGGAGCTCTCCACCTTGCTGCTCCCCTCGTTTGGTTTTGCAGCACGCTGCAGAAATGCATTCCAGAGCTAATAAAAATGCAGTACACTCTTTTAATAGAGTAAAGTTTGATGCAGAAGAGCAGGTAGGTCTCCGTTTTCGCAAAATTAAGAATAATGAACTCTGCTATTTAAAAAGCGCCTCTGGCAAGGTAATAATCTCCAGCATTAGCAAACTATCCTAAAAGCCTGTTCACTGTTTTAATGGACTCATGGGATAAATAATGAGTACGAGCCACATTCTCAGCTGCTGTAAATTAGTACAATTCCATCCAAATCCGCACAGAGCTACTGTAAGAGTAGTACAAGAATCTAACTGAAATTTGTAAGAGCTTCATAAATGTAGGGATTTCCATTTATCAAACAGGTGGTAAAACATATCTACGTTGACTCACCCAAGTTAGACCACAAAACCTGACAATATTGGTTACTGCCGTAAATTACTTATCATTAATACAAGTTAACACAGACCTTGATAACAATAAGACCTGAAATGAATTCATATTGTGCAGGCTGTAGAAATTACAGTCTTTAAAATAATTGCTGCATTGGGGAGGGACTTTTCACAAAGGCCTGTAGTGATAGGGTGCGGGGTAATGGCTTTAAACTGGAAGAGGAAAGACTTAGATTGGAAATTAGAAGGATATTCTTTACTCTGAGGGTGGTGAGACACTGGCACAGGTTGTCCAGGGAAGGTGTGGATGCTCCATCCCTGGAAGTGTTCAAGGCCAGGTTGGATGGGGCCTTGAGCAACCTGGTCTAGTGGGAGGTGTCCCTGCCTATGGCAGGGGGGTTGGAACTAGATGATCTTTGAGGTCCCTTCCAACCCAAACCATTGTATGATTTTTAAAATTATGTCATGATTTTCACAGCTCAATATCAAAAGTTAAAGGGACAATACAGTTGATGGCATTAATCAATGAATGATGGACAGAAAAAGTTCTTGAAAAGTTACAGTAAAACTGTAGCTTCTTCTGTTATTTCTGCTTTGTATCTATTAAGACCTGAAAAATTACAACACTTTCCACAATATATTAGTCAGCACATACTCAACACAGAGTAGTAAGATTTGGCCTTAAGCTGTACCTCCCCCGAATTCCAAAAAGCAATGTTATTTTCTTCTTGGAAAGGCACAACTGTGGTCTTCAAAAGTTTTCGTAGAAAAGCAAATGCCTCTCTCACAGCTGGGTGATGTACAGAGATAGATAAATAAAAGAATCAACCACAAATATACACACAAGTGTGGCTAAAAAGAGACCAGATAACTTAAATCCTAATTGCTAGCTAAAAAGGAAAGGTGCAGAATTGATTTTACTTTCTTTTTAATACTTTTTGCTTGGTCACTATCTGAAATCGCTAGCTGCAGCAGGTACCAAAGATGACCCCAGCTGATGTCTCATCCTCAAGAGAGAACATTGCTCAATGACCTAGAGATTTCAGTGCAGAGCAGCAGAAAACCCGGCAGCGCACTGAACACACTGGTGTGGCGACCTCAGTAAAGATGATGCCTTTGAGCCGTTTGGGTTTTGTTCAAATTTTAGTTTTCTGTGCCATCCTAGGAAGACATCGAGCCTAGTTTTGCTTGTCCTGCTCTCTGACATTTGGCTGGTGCTGAAAGGCCCAAAAGAGGATCAGCTCTTTGAACATGAAGTTGGTGTTACCTTTAAAAGACTCAAAATGCTGCTTTCAGCCTCTACCCTACTTTACAGTACAAAGCTTAGGCTGTTTGGCAAAACCCAGTCAGCCACTGCTCCTGTTACCACCCCGCCTTAACCTCACACAGGGCAGGGAAGAATGGGAAGGAATAAAGCTATTTTGTCCTTGCAGTCAGCTGGAGAGTTTAGCAAAAAAAATAAATACAAGGATAGATACGTTCATGAAAATATATCTTTAAATATGTGCTTCAATGATCTTCAGTTTAAGCTTAAATGCTTGAATTTCTTTATCAATGACTGTCATTTGGATTGGTCGCTTTCTTATGTTAAGACCTTCAATAGTTTTTTTAGCTATAAAAATAACGTGTGTAATTGCCACTTCTAAACAAACAATTTATCATACGTATCATTATTAAACTGTAGGCTTAAAAAAAAGAAATGAAGTCTCTTTTTTAAAGTTCCTAGGAGTAGTAGGAAGCTTGCCACTGCCCAAGAAATAATTCTAGCAGCTTTTTTAGCCTTCCCAAAGCAGTAACAAATCAAAACTAAAGAATTCAAGGAGGGGGAAGGGGGGGAATCCCAGATCCCAAGGCATTACCGGAATGCCTGCTATGAGCTTCAAGAAAATTCCTTTGGGTTTGTTCCCCTGAAGTTATTCCCTTATCAATGACTGCTGCTGGAAAAACTGCAAATACAAGTATCTACAAGTCAAAGTTCCTACAAAGGGAACAGTCCATGGTGAAAAGATCAAGAATATTTAGTTTAACATGTAGCCAGGCTCCAAGGTAAGACACAGAGGTCACTGCTTTTTTGGGGGGGGTGTTTGGAGCTTGTTTTTCTGTGGTAGGGGGTTTATTTTTGTTTCCCGCTTGTGTGCCTGTTGCATTTCTCTAATTGCAACACTCTGGTACTTTTGTATGTGCATATTCTGAGCATGACATGAGGATTTTTTATGAAATCTGAAAGGAAATAGAGGTAGCTTGACAATGCTGAACAAAAAGACACAGCATAGCCAAGAAGAGGAAGAATAAGAAAAAAAAAACAACCAAAACAAACCCTTCTTTTTTATAAAGACAAAACACATTCCATCTTTTTTGTTTCCAAAAACAGCTGAAACACGTTTTGTTCTGACTCTGTTAAGAGAGCTGAAGCATTTCTCCCATTCCTAACATATTTGATTGGAAAAGTCATATATTATTGACTAAGCCTTAGCTGAGCACTGTGGTGGTCCCCCACAATGGTCTGCTAGGCTTCCATCAACTACAGCTCTAGAACAAACTATCTGTCAGATAAGAGTTTCAAGTGCACATCTGCTAGAAAAGAATATTCAATCTTATTGAAACACTTGTAGACTGTATACACAAACACTGGTGTTAAATCTCCTGGTGGAAAAATATGTTCCTTTTAAAAACGAACGGGGTTTTTCACCTACTGTTCAGCATTCCCCAACTACAATGTGAAATCAGGAGTCCAGCAGGATTTTTACTAGAAAATAAATTGTATTGAATAAGGACCATGCCTGGAGGTTTTTTGGTAGCGGTGTTGCTGCCTTTTTTTATTTCCATTAAATGTATTTTTATGATTACAGGTAACCACGTACGGGTAACCACAGTGCACCTGTGAAAAATATTCTGGTCTTGTCACAAGTCATGACTAAGACGAGCTCCCTGTTACGGGCTTCCCCCAGACAAAAAAAATACGTGAAGTTTTACTATACACTACTCTGTGTGTATCAGGTGACATGGAGGAAGAACAACAGTACTTGACAGAGACAAGCCTGTATTAATTCAGATGAACAACGCTAATCAAATTAATAAATGGTATTGAGATGAACCAAAGCTACTTCACCTTTGTCGTATTGCTTTGCACATTGAGATTAAAGTAACAGGGTTGGAAATACTGCACGGGAAAGCAGGAATAGCTATCAACTGGATCCAGGTGGCACATGTAAGGTAGATATAGACATTAGGAGGAAGTTCTTTACTATGAGGGTGGCTGATCACTGGAACAGGTTGCCCAGAGAGGTGGAGGCCCCATCCCTGGAGATGTTCATGGCCAGTCTTGATGGGGCTCTGAGAAACCTCATCTAGGTAGAGATGTCCCTGCTGACTGCGGGGGGTTTGGACTAGATGACCTTGGAAGGTCCTTTCCAACCCAATACATTCCATGATTCTATAATCAATCATCTCAGCTATGAGAAGTCACATCAGCATTTAAAGTATAGCTCTCTCAGAACTGCTATGTGTCCCCAGAGTCCTTTGAGACATCTGGACTCTTAAATGGCCTTTTTTTAGTGCCCTGAAAGCATCTCTCTTCAAATACATCTCCTCAATCTTACAGAAGGAACCAAATACACAGTTGGGTTGTACTACAGACAATCTAGTAACTGCAGTCACGTTCAGAGTGTTCTGGTACCAACATGTCCAGAAAACTTTGGATTCCTTGGGCAACATCTCAGCTACCTTATTGCGCCAGTGAGTTTCCAGTGCTTGACTCCACACCCAGGTGGTTGTTCTCATCACTACATGCATCAGGCAGAGCTGGCTGGGTTTCACTAGCCAGGGGCTGCAGGGTGACCTGTGTGGGAGGGGGCCATGGCCTGCCCTGTGCCACTCATGGCTTCTCCAGCCAGCTCTGAAACCACTATAACCAAGCCACCATGCACCAAAACCTCAGTCTGTTGGAAAAACCCAAGATGCCTCTACTAAAAACAATTTTTAAAAGCCTGGCAGCTGCTAGAGGCAGGAGAAATGGAGATGTGAGGAGAAGCAGAAAAGACATATGGAAGGAGATGTTGTTGGGGACACAGCTGGAGATGTGCTCTCAGGAGGCATGCCATGCTGGAGCTGGAGGGACATCTCCAAGGGGACTGCCAGGGCAGCAGAAAAAGTGTAAGACACACAGAGTAAGAAAGAAACCAGGAATAACAGATTCAACCCCCTGCCCTGCCTGTCGCCGCACCAAAGGAACCAGGGTGATCCAGGGGTAATCCATGGCAAAAAACCACAGGAAGTTTGTCCTGGATGGAGAGGGAAGAGAGGTGTTTCTCCTACGTGTCTATTAATGTTTTGGATTCTGTCCATCCCCAGTATCCAAATCAGCAATCTGAATGTGATGTTATCTGGCAATAAATTCAAGTATGTGAAAAAAATTGCCCGGGTATAGTTTGCCTACACCACCAGATGGCTGAAATAAACCATGATGGCCACCACTTCCCTGCAGCCTCGCAACAGCACTAACTGGTAAGGCCAAGTTTTCTACATTTTAGCCAATCATGAGAATTTAACTCTTTAAAACCCATTACAATTTGGTCAGTTTCACTGACAAAACTACTCAATCTGGTATTAAATATCCTAAGATACAGATGCCCCCAGCTCCCCATGGGGTTATTTCACAATTTAGCATGTTTGCTGGAAAACTTCTCATATCCAGCTTCCCTCTAAAACTTCCCTTTATTCATTTCAAACAAGTCTCATTATTATCATGCTTTGGTACTTCTCACTGAACTTACTTTCTTGTTCCATAAATTCATTGGGTATTAACTCAGCTTTTTGAGGGTTTTGTTTTAAACAGCTATTTTAATAACCTGTCCACACCAATTTCCTTTAAATATCCCAAGTCAACTAGAACTTCCATATTCATTTGCAGAACTTCAAATTAAATTTTAAAGAAGTACTACAGCAAACAAATTAAATTGTGTTCTTAAGGCAGCAGCTATTAAAAATTTAAGCCAGCACTAGGTATAGACGGTTCTATTGTAAATGATAAATAATACAACAACAATTAGAATCGATCAAAGCTGCCAGATATTTCAACTGTGAAGGTTAGCCCTAAGGCGAGATATTTCACCTGAAGGGCAATGTCAGATCTGTTCCTAATCACTGGCAATTTCTCCACTGTTCATAAAAACACATCTTCCCTCGGCTACTCAGTATGTTCTCAGAAGAAAACCTGAACAGTTTTACCCGCTGCTACTGGTATGGCAGAAAGACAACAGAAGTGTAAGCGTCTTTAGGTTCCCCAAGTTTACTAATTCCCAGTTTGACTCACAAACAGGGACACTGGGACACCAGAAGAATCTTAGATCTGGACCAAAACTACTCTTGAAAAAGTCTCTGTTTTTTTACTTTCTCCCATTTTGTTTTCACCAGCAAGTTACACAGGCAGCTTGAGTGCTTCAGCCCCTCAAACTTACCTTTTCGGCCCTATCAGCAATCAACTAAACTTTGAACGCAGAGCCAAGCAAGGCTGCAGACAGGACACTGCCATGCAGAAAAACAGAAGCTGATAAACTACTGATGGTAATCAAGGCCTGTGACTCTATAGGCACGCTGAGAGAACTGGGGTTGTCAAGCCTGGAGAAGAGAAGGCTCTGGAGAAGGACCTTATAGTCACCTTCCAAAACCCAAAAAGGGGCCTGTAAGAAGGCAGGGGAGATCTGTTCTCAAGGGTTTTTAGCAACAGGACAAGTGATAACGGTTTTAAGCTAGAAAAGGGTAGATTTAGGTTAGGCATTAGGAAAAAGTTCTTTAGTATGTAGGTGGTTGATCACTGGAACTGGTTGCCCAGGGATATGGTGGAGGCCCCATCTCTGGAGACATTCAAGGTCAGGCTTGACTGGGCTCTGAGCAACCTGACCTAGTTGGAGATGTTCCTGCTGATTGTAGGGGGGTTAGACTAGATGGCCTTTAGAGGTCTTCTTCAACCCAATACGTTCTATGACTATTGTACTTGAGAAAACACCCTAATTTTCCATCAGGTTCCCCCCATCCAGCAGACTTCTGATAGAAAAGACATTTTTCAGCTACACAGTATTTTAAGATGTCAATGTAAACAAGTTTACAAATCATTTCAGATCTCAACTTAGAGTACAGTAAGTTTGATACTAGCCCCAGTTTTCACTGTCCATCAGCCTGTTTGTTAACTGGTACCATAAACACCTGATGGTCACCTGATGGGGAATTACTCTCATGGCTGATAACCATTTGAGGCTGTTGGTACTTGCTGCTTAACTTCCAGTTCTCACAGGAACAGGAGTTTTTCATCAGCAGCAGATTGCCCAGGTGCAGCGATGCAGGATCCGTAAGCACAGACCATAGTTAGAATCTACAGTGCAATATAAACTGTTTTTTTGGAGGAAGCCAGTTGATATGCTTAACCTTATTATATTTCTCTTATTAGGAGAGATGTTATTTCTCTGGAAAATAAAAAAATCATTAGCAATGAATTTGCTTTAAAGAATCATAAAGCAGCCTTGATGGCACTCAGGTGAAACCTGCCTTATGACAGGGCATCCATGAGCATATAAGCAAGAAATACTGCACAACTAATGAAGAGAAAGTACCTACAGACATTGCTCATTTGCCCAGCCTTCATATATTATAAATCCTCCAGATTTCATCCCTTGAAGTCAACTGGAGAATGAATTCTGCTTTGGTGACCAAAGATAGGACCAGGGGGAAAATACGGTCTAATGACTGAGGTCCATCAAGTTCAACCATCAACCCAACACTACCACGACCACCAAACCATGTCCTGTAGTGCCACGTCTACACATTTTTAACACCTCCAAGGATGGTGAGTCCACCACTTCCCTGGGCAGCCTGTTCCAGGGCTTGATTACTCTTTCAGCAAATAAATTTTTCCTAATACCCAACCTAAACCTCCCCTGGCACAACTTGAGGCCATTTCCTCTTGTCCTATCGCTAGTTACTTGGGAGACCAACACCGACCTGTCTACAACCTCCTTTCAGGTACTTTTAGAGAGCAATAAGGTCTCCCCTCAGCCTTCTCTTCTCCAGATGAAACAGTCCCAGTTCTCTCAGGTGCTCCTCATAAGACACGTTCTCTAGATCCCCCACAAGCCTCACTGCCCTTCTCTGCACCCGCTCCAGCACCTCAATGTCTCTCTTATACCGCAGCACCCAACACCAAACACAATAGCGAAGCTGCAGCCTCACTGGCGCCAAGTACAGAGGCACAATCACTTCCCTTCTCCTGCTGGACACACCGTTTTGATACAGGCCAGGATGCTGTTGCCCATCTTGGCCACCTGGGCACATTGTTGACTCAAATCCACTCGCAAATCTGAAGGCACATGATTCCGTTCCCATTGAAGTCGGTGGTGAACTCAGCAGTGGCTTTAATTACTTTGGCACAATAGATAATTCTGACACCCATTCTCGCTCAGAACGCCGACAGCCGCAGCTACAACACCAGGCACGCGCGGCTGCAGCTGTAGTTTGCCAACACAAAGGCCTCTCTGTAAAACAGAGCTGTTTGGAGGTCATACACCGAATTAACTGATGTTGCTGAAGCAAAGGCAGCCTACAGGCAAAGTTGACTGTTTTAACTGACAGCTTATAAAAACAACGACATTACGAAAGAGAAGAAAGAGAGAGGACAAAAAAATTCCCGAGAGAGAAACTTCTTCCCCCAGTACCGTGGAAGTACATAGTTATCGCTACGTTTTCCACTCAGTACTGATTTTTCTGGATTTTAACTGCACTTCGTGCATTCAAACAAATGCCAAACACCACAAATGGCAGAGTCTTGACTGGACGTTATCAACAGCAGCCATCACCTTGTGCTCAGATTCTGCAAGCTGGATATTTACACCTGCCAACCACCAAAGTCCTAATACCATTTAATACTCCTGTATTAATCTTTTATTTGCCAAAAAGACAGAGATTATTTGCAACAAAAGAGGTACCTACAGGGCAACTAGATCTGGATTCTGGCATTTTCTGGCTTTAAGATGTAACAATTAGATCCTACACCAGCAGAGACTTCTGAAAGCTTGTTAAATATATTTAGTTAAATGATGTTTATCTTTGAAGGACGGGGGTACACCACTGTTTATATACAACTATTAAGTAACATTAAATGTGCTGGGATTAGTTTTTAAAGATCAACATCGTCACAAAATTACTAAAAATCTTTCCAAGAACATGGAAGTTTGTTTATATAGAATAGTTACTTAAACCCCAAATTTATCTGCAGTTTAATTCAGCTTGAAATATCTTTTTTGTAGACTATCAAATCTTCATTCCCAAATAAAATATTCAAACCCATTTCTCTCCCTACGCAGGGGCAAGTTACAGAACTAAAAATCAAACAGAAATGGAACTGAAAAGCATTTGGGGTGCAAGATCACCCCAAACTTACACTGCAAACAGTTTCCAGGAGATCTATTAAAAGGCACAATAATGCTTTCCCTGAACAGGCAATACAGCAAAAAGCATAAATAGCAATAGGAGCAAACTCTTAATCTTATTTTCTTTTCAAGCCAGCTACTTACTGTAGAAACCCAAATCTATCTGTGACTTTGTAGAGACGATAGTCAGCATCTTCCCATGGCTCAATCTGCGCACCCTCCCGTCCCTAAAAGGGGGGGAAAAAAAGAGCCAAATTAAGTCACAGGACACAAACTAGGACACAAAAGAGAGGATTCAATCACTCAAAGCATAATCTTTAGGCCACACTGGGAGTCGGGTAGATAGGGGAAGTGGAATACTAGACCTAAAGGGACCAACCAAGAAAAGGGAGAGCTGCACACCTCCTCCAGCCCCCACAAACAGGGTTTTCAGCACAGGAAGTCTCTCTGGGTCGCTGCTATACGCAGAATAAATTCCAACCACTGATTTCAACCACAGACTTGTAATCTCACGCCTGTTGTTAACCTCCACAATAGACCACCAAGGTCCCCATAAAGTGCCTTCTACTCGTTTGATTCCCATAGTCCGTCTCTCCTGAACCATCACCTGCCAACAGCTCAGGACTGTCTGCAGTACGTGCTAACAGCCACGCTGACTTCCAGAGGCTGTCAAACAGAACGCAGCACTGAGCCTTCCCTCCATGATGCATTCATTCATCTTCCTCTCTTCTAGAGGAAAGGTAAGTGTATTTCAGGTCTATCTTCTTCCAGTATGGGCTATGCACAGGTTACTGGGTATGAAGAGAGGCCACCATTCAGAACAAAATGTTTTGGGTTTAAGTGGCAAGGTTCTGGTAGCGGGAGGGCTACAGGAGTTGCTTCTGTGAGAAGCTCCCAGAAGTTTCTCCTATGTCCAACAGAGCCAACACCAGCCAGCTCCAGGACTGACCCACCTCAAATGGCTGAGCCCATCAGCGGCAGTGGTAGTGCCTCTGGGATAATGTATTTAAGGAGAAAAAGTTGCTGCACAACAACAGTTTGTAGTTGGAGAGAGGAGTGAGAACAACACCACTTCAGACACCAAGGTCAGTGAAGAAGGAGGGGAAGGAGGTGCTCCAGGTGCCAGAGCAGAGGTTCCCTTGCAGCCCATGGTGAAGACCATGGTGAGGCAGGCTGTCCCCCGGCCACCCATGGAGGTTAGTGATGGAGCAGATCTCCACCTGCAGCCCATGAAGGACCCCACACTGGAGCAGGTGGATGCACAAAGGAGGCTGTGACCCTGTGGGAAGCCTGCACTGGAGCAGGCTCCTGGCAGGACCTGTGGACCCATGGAGAGAGGAGCCCACACTGGAAGTTTGTGAAGAGCTGTAGCCTGTGGGAAGGACTCACGTTGAAGAAAAGTGTGGAGAACTGTCTCCCATGGGAGGGACCCCAGACTGGAGCAGGGCAAGAGTGTGAGGAGTCCTCCTCCTAAGGAGGAAGTCAGTGATGAACTGACTGCAACCCCCATTCTCCAGCCCCCTGTGCCTCTGGGTGGGAGGAGGTAGAGAAACGGGGAGTAAAGTTGAGCCTCGGAAGATGGGAGGGGTGAAGGGGAAGTGTTTTGAGACAGTTTTTATTTCTCATTATCCTACTCTGATTTGATTGGTAACAAATTAAACTCATTCCCAAGTCAAGTCTGTTTTGCAGATGGTAACTGCTGAGCGATCTCTCCCTGTCCTTATCTCAACCCCCAAGCCTTTCATTGTATTTCCTCTCCACTGCCCAGCTGAGGAACAGGGATGACAGAGTGGCTTTGGTAGGAACGTGGCATCTAAGCAAGAGTCAACCCATCACACACATGCGTGTTTCTTCCTTAATAAAAAAACCACAGCCACTCACTTAAGCCACTCAAACCACCACTAAGTGTAGCACGTAGAACATTTCATGAATTCTACAAACGAGTCTACTGCTCAGTACTCCAGTGACACTTACAAAATCCATAAGTGTAACACGAATACGTGAACACAGTGCAAGCATTCTAGGCTTACTCTGTGACACACTTTTACTTGACAAGCGGTTTAACAAAAACCAAAAAAACACAAAAACCACACGACTAGGGTATTCCTTCAACTCCCCACAGCAATCAGCCAAACAATACAGTTCACTCACCTTCAAAGTTCTCTGTAAGGATTTAAATGTTACTATTACCATAACCAAAAGATAAATAAAATAAAATGTAAAATCAGAGTCATTGAGATCTCACAGATGGACTGAGCATCCTCAAACACCCCAGTTGCGTTACTTGTAATGCATCACGCTACCTGAAAACAGCCCCAAAGCACCTTGCCACGCACCTGAAAAAATGAGTTGAGATTATCCAGAACATCTCCCACAGAGGGAGAATTTAATTCACCCAGAGGCCAGTGTATCATGAAGCCATCAGATTAGCACCACAGAGTATTTTAAACAAAAGCTAGCAGGAACCATGATTCATTTTTTAAACAGACATATTACTAAGATTAATTATAAAACGTCTTTAGAATTATTATCAAGTTCACTTACTCTGTCATACTTGGCAACTATCTCTGCTCGTTCTTGGGCAAGTTTGATAGCAGCATCCTGCTCGGCATCTGCACCTGTGGAGAAGTAAAATAATGCTCTTCAGATTCTCTCCCTTGTGAGCAAATAACTGCAGCTAAATACTCGGAAAATAAACTTCAGCTTCGGAGAGACCACTTGGATGGAGAAATGCCAAAACAATTGTGTCAAAGCAAAATATGACCTTGGTGCATGTCTTGACTACTGTTTGGAGTAAAATACAATTACTGGATGGTATCCTAATTGCTGAAATTAGAATATTCCCGATTTTCCACCAAAGCAGGTATTAAATAAAGTTAAAAAAAATAATACCCCACAACCTGCTAAGTGAAAGACTGAAGGCAGTTGTAAAAACGACCAGTTGCCAATTCCATAAACATTCACACAGTCAAAGAAAGGCAAACTGTACACTACTGGTTGAGAACAAAAGCGTGAGCTGTTGACAGGATTTTTTCTCAGCAAACAGGGAAGGCCGTTGTTAAGAGTAGCACAACTGCAACTTGGGTGACCCAAGGACAAGGATGTGACAACAGGAAGGTTGACAGGCAAGAAAAAAAAACAGATGTGTGGGTAAGCATTGGACACCAGCAAGCTGCAGCTGCAGCAGTTTAGATAAATCTGGTTTTAAGGAGAGAAGGTGAAGCAGACCACGTGCGTAACTGAATTAGGGTCCTTGGCCTTGTTCCCTCAGCAGAAACCATCTCTAGAACACAGGCAAGAGTGTAACGAGGGCGTGAAGAAAGCAAAAGTAGGAAAGATGCTGCTTTGAATATTCAATGCATTTGAAAATCCCAAAACACAATTATGATATCAACCCAATGAGGCAAATCAGTTTTAATCAATGATAAGTTTGGGAAAGATTCAAGATTTGATTTTATTATTAAAAGCAATGAATTCTCAATAAGCAAAGCTGTAAAAAGGTTTTAAATAGTTTCCAAGCACACTGTTATAAAAATAACTCCAAGCATGTAGATTTTCTTCACTTTAGTTCATAGCAACAGAATGAACTTCAGGAATTGTACATACCAACCATCTGGGCCATGAAACGGAAAAAAAAGATATTACATGTTGCAGCTTTCTATCCCATGGCATTATTAAAACATGTATTTGTTGAAACTCAGTATTTCTTTAATAAATTAGCTACGTATTTCTCTCTTTAGACAAGAATTTCTGCTAAGGTGGCCTTCCACGCCATCTGTTAGAGATTTACCATGGTCTCTGGATGTTTTCATTTGAAGTTGCTTTAGGGGAACGCAGAAAGAATCACAGAATCCTGGAATGGGTTGGACCTTAAAGATCATCTGGTTCCAAACACCCTGCCATGGGCAGGGACACCTCCTACTACACAAGATTGCTCAAGGCCCCATCCAACCTGGCCTTGAACACCTTCAGGGGTGGCACATCCACAACTCCCCTGGGCAACCTGTTCCAGGGACTCACCGCCCTCAGAGTGAAGAATTTCCCCCTCATTTCCAATCTGAATCCCCCCCTCTTCCAATCTCAACCCATTACCCCTTGTCCTATCACTACAGACCTTGATGAAAAGTCCCTCCCCAGCCTTCTTGGAGGGCCCCTTCAGATATTGGAAGGCTGCAATAAGGTCTCCCTGGAACCTTGTCTTCTCCAAGCTGAACAAGGCCAACCTCAGCAGGCCCCCATCACAGACAGAATCACCAGCAATGCTTGTCCCCAACTTCCCCCAGTGAAACGTCTGACCATTCTGAAATTTTCACTTATCTCCAGAAGTTATACTTTGTTATCTTCATTCTAGCTCCCTTCTGCTTGTCACCATCAGTTGCCAATCATATCATTCCCATTCATCAGCAAGGACATCAAGCTTGGTCATTTTTTCCAGTGTGCACCAGAACCAGCACAAAAGGTATTTACAGAATTGAGGGGGGGAAAAAAATAGCAATAAAAAACCTACAGCTGCTCTGTTTGGAAGCTGTGCATCTCTGTACCACAACACTAGGAGCTAATTTCCTCCTGTGCTGGTTTGGTAAAGCCGTGGCGGGGCTCTGCCGGCCTCTCCCCTGCCACGGGCTGCGGACAGGGAAAGGAAAAAAAGGTTTTAAAATGCCCTTTTGAGTTGAGATAAGGAAGGTTTAATATAAAAACACGTAAGAAGCTGCTGCAGCAACAATATTAAGAAGGAAGTAATACACAGAAAAAGGCAATACCGGAGATAAAGAGACTAACCGAATACACACACGTGCTTGATATGAAAACACTGAAGCTGAACTGAATGAACTGCCCTCCCCCCGGAAACTAGCCTCCAGGGCAGGACGTCATCATGGTATTGAATAGCTGCACCAAATTAACCCTGTCCTGCCTGAACCAGGACAATTGTTTCTTTCTTGCTAATGATATTCTTCTGCCTCAGTGTGCAAAATCAATAAAAAGTAAATGCAACGTTTCAGGAATAATGGACCATGTTTGCCTGAACACAAAATACACAGTTAGTTTAGCTTTCTTCTGAAAAGGTCCAGAGTTGCATTGTAAACAAAAATCTATTCAATTACTGCAAAGGACTTTATAGTTGATTTTGGGAAATCATAATCATCATAATGAAGTCATAACCCAGGGTTTGGTCTGTTTAAACACGTCTTTGTGCATCTTTGCTTGGAAATGAGATATCGTTCCTGTAGCAATTATTTTTTTTCTCAGCTTCTCTGGAAGAGTAGTGAGTGAAACACACATTATCAGTTCTGAAATATGATTTAACAAAGCATCAGTTACACAGCTTTCTATTGGCATCAGCTTGTCCTGACAGTGTGTGCAATCATGTTTTGGGAAAGAAGTATCTAATGAAACCCCTGAGTAAACCTGCTTGAGACACTGTTTTAATTTGCCAGATCGGTATGTCTAAAACATTACCTTCTCTAATTTTCATTTTAATTAAAAATACGCTTTTTATAAATTTATCTCTACAGTTTACATTTGATAAATATGACTTAGCGTTGTAGAATTTTATCCATGCCATCCTCAGTTTATTCATATAAGCTTGTATGTACATGTGCATATGCATACATACTTTTAAATAATTGTTCACTTGAAATTATAGAAACCTATATGATATGTATGGTTTTATATTTGTGCAGATATAACTACCAGTGTGCATGTGCTTGTAAATAGTGAGCTAGTTAAGATTGAGAGCAAGGCAAGGACTACAAGGCTGGCCTGCTCAGTAAGTAAGAAGAATAAGAATTCAGAATTGCTGAGAGAGTAAAGAAATGGAGACAGAAGCTAAGCCCATGGCCAGCTTTGTGTATTCAAAGGAATCAACCCAAACTGCCTGCAACCAATAGAGGATAAAATCTGGGTGAACAGATAAGAGTCCTTTACACCTAATTGAGGAAGTCTTTGGGAAAAACAACATCAATGAAACTAAGGATATTTTCATCTGAAGGGATTATTTGTTTTGTGTTTAGAATATGAAATAGCAAACAAAACATTTTAGCTCCATGTTGTCAACAGAAATGAGATATCGTCAACCTGCTTCTGCAAAACTAGCATCATAGTGGTTACTTCCATATATATTACTGCTGTATATTTATATCTAGGCAGGTTTAAAAAATACACATAGCAGTCAACTATAGATTATCCTCTTTGATTTTCTAATTTTAAAAACAGACAAACCACTCTGGCATAACTATGCTCTTAAGAACACTTAATGTGAAAGTGAACTGGGTATTCACCACCAGATGAAGATGCTATTTTAGAAGAATTTGAGATCCATGGAGTAATAATAACGGTAATAGCCTGCTTAGCTATAATAAAGCATATTTTATTAATTCATTTCTGTTAGTTGCAAAGATCAGCTTCAATATTAAAGTATAATTATAGTATATACCAGGTGAATACCATTCTCTTAAATTAATTACCATAGAGATGGCCTCATTATAGTCTATGATAAAGACTTCATTCATTTTTTAACAGATATGTGTTTCCATTAAATGTGAATCAAGAAGACTTTACAGTAAATAATTAAAAGGTGAGGTGCCCTTTTACAGAGACCTTCAAGCAAAATGGAAGCATAAAATCTTGCCTAAGGTGAAATGACAGAATTACTCTAAGGAGCAGATCTTAATTTTAACACTTGGATCCTCCCCGTGCAGAGAAATAATTTTGTTGGCTTCTATCACTTCACCACTAAGTGCTGATCAGCACAGGCACTTTGCTCAGTTTCGGTTTTGGAAAAAGGTGATGAGTAGAGCCTGAACAATTGTCTGACAGGATTTCTCTAAAGTGCAAATTAGATTTGATGAAAAGACACAAGAGACAACTCCTGGTCAAAATACTTACTGCGTTTATTAACATATATAACATAAAAGGTCTCTACTACTGAATAGCAGTTTTTATTATCTGGCATCTGAGTTTAATGGTAGGTATAGACTGGATATAGTCTGCCTCATGTAGTCATCCCGACAATGACTAAATATTAGATCCTTAGTAAAACAATATTTGTGAAGGCAATTCCTGGAGAGTCTCCAGTGCAGCTAGTGAAGGAATAATGTTTTAAGAGGTATTTAGAGGAAGAGCCTTCTACCTACATTTAAATAAATGCACAGGACCTCCTTCTGGAAGTCTTCAAGTACAGTTCCCTCTCCACCTCTGTTGTCAGTACAGGGAATGTGTGCACTTGCACAAAAAATATTGTTCCATTAGGCTCTTACAGTGTAGATACATACCAGTAGTGTAACTTGGGCAGGAAGTGCTGACATAGAGAGACTTCACAGAAAATGGCTACTGGAGTGTAATTACATAGGTGTAATAAAAGAGCTGGAGTGGTGGTGAACAAGACAAGGTAGGCAGACTGGGTCACATACAGGCAATACCAGCTTTTGCTCCCTAAGGGCAAGTATATCACAAAACCAAGACAATATAAACCTTCAAGTCATAGTTAATTATAGTTAACTTCTTAAACAACTTGTGGCTTCCAGGCTTTGGGATCTAAGTTCTGGCCTTTTTTAGGAAATTAAGGCACCTGAGATGCAGGTAGAAAGTTTTCAGAAGCACCTACCATTACAGACTTCTGTGAAAATGTATTTTTGTACCTGAGCATATGGCTTGTTTTTCAGTGCACATGCAATCTATTGGCTTAATAAGGTGAATTATTGAGAGCGATTAGGTGCCTATACACTAACTATAGGATTATGAGAGGAGGAGGTCTCTAATCCAACCTTCAGCTGTGATCAGATGAAGATAGTGAGTATTTTATCCAGCTGAGACTTGGAGACCTCTGAAGCTGAAGACTGAACGACCTCTCTGGGCAATCTGCTCCACTGCCTGACTATCTTCATGAAGAAAAAAGCTTCTCCTCATCTTAATTTAGTGTCTTCTGAACATCAGTTCTTCAGCTCGTGCCCACAGCTTCTTGTCCTCCCTTACCCCAGTGTAGAGCACCTGGCTTCATCATCTCAGTAAGGCACTGGAGGACTACTAAGTCCCCACAGATCATCTTTTCTTGAGGCTGAATGATCCCAGCTCCTTCCTCCTCTTCTTGTAGGACAAATGATCCAGCCCCCAACCATCTTGGTGGCCCCGTGTTTAATTACAGAATCACAGAATCAAAGAATTACAGAATTAATGAGGCTGGAATAGACCTCCAAGATCATCAAGTCCACTCTATGACCCAACACCATGATATCAGCTAGACCATGTCACTAAGTGCCACATCCAATCTTTCCTTAAACGCCTCCAGGGATGGCAACTCCACCATCTCCCTGGGCAGTCCATTCCAGTGTCTAATCGCCCTTTCCGTGAGGAAGTGCTTCCTAATATCCATCCTAAACCTCTCCTGGTGCAGCTTCAGGCCATGCCCTCTTGTCTTGTCACTAGTTGCCCAG
>JAVSBS010009542.1:148135-182454 GCA_033124195.1 Coracias cyanogaster
TCCTCCTCCCCCTGAGGGTGCTGAGCAGGATATGGTAGGCATGGGCAAGTCCCAACACATTGCAGTTATTTGTGTCTCCCAGGAGTTGCCAGGTTGACAACACACCGTCTCTAAGTACCTTACTAATTTATCAGGATTCCCTACTTGCTCAGGCGTGAAATTCCAAAACATAGGCGGTGACTACTGGCCCAGGCACTTGCCCATGCTCTCCCACATGCCCTGCCACTCATAACTATCCAGCCTCGGGGCAGGTCTCGGTGTGATAACATCGGATAAGAACCCTATAACCTTAAATAGCACATCACAGACATTTAGCAAACAAAGCAGTGACAGCGTGCTGGCCTGGACATTCCATGGATAGGTAAAATTCTCATAAGCTGAGAAAGCCCCCTGCCCTGTCTCACCCACAGATGGGGTGAGAACACTAACAAATGTCCAAGCCACATGAGGTACCAGTTTGCCCCCCCCCAGCAGTGACACAATCATATCATGAGCAGTCAGCATCCAGTAAAGCACAATGATCCTCTTGACACATTTCCCACAGAGTATGAACGTTGTCACTGGGAACACATAGAGGATATAGGGATTGATACAGGACCACCAGGCAAAGAGACTGGCCAGCATCGTGAACATACTCCAATTCTAACAATATAGATATATCTATATATATAAAACAGAAAAATTGTGTCTAACAGGAGTTATTTTAACACGCTCTGATCAGGTCCTGTCATTATCTCAACTCTCTGTCCCATGCTGGGCGCCAAAAGATGTGCTGGTTTAGTAAAGGCGCAGCAGGGCTCTGCCCGCCCCGCGTGGTCGGCGCTGCTGCTCCCTGCCCCCTCCCCCCTGCCGCGGCCACGGACAGGGAAAGAAAAAAAAAGTTTTAAAATGCCCTTTTGAGTTGAGATAAGGAAGGTTTAATATAAAAACACGTAAGAAACTGTTGCAGCAACAATATTAAAAAAAAAAAGAAAGTAATATACAAAAAAAGGCAATACTGCAGATAAAGAGACGAACTGAACACACACCCGCGCGGCAAAACGCCGAACTCAGAACTGACCCAACTGCCTCCCCCCGGAACTCAAACTAGCCCCAGGGCAGGATGTCATCATGGTATCGAATAGCTGCACCAAATTCACCCGGTCCTGTCCGAACCAGGACACCTCCCTGCAAGGCAAGACACGAGCAGACTCATTTCATATGCTTGGCTTTTCGTGTTGTCCAAGCAGCGAGCTGCTCCTCCTGCTCCTTCAAGTGCCAGATCCTAAGCTTATTCCTAAGCTTAAAGAGGACTGCAAGACACAAAGCGGTTTGGTTTCAGGTTTTCCTCTGATACAGTTTTCTAACAATTCTAAGACTGTTACCCCAGCTGTCTGTGTGAATGCTGACCAAGACAACTCTCACACACCAACGGCAGCACCGTTGTAGAACCTCTCTGCAGCACCATCACCACGCAAGGGCACAGACTGAACTCTAAGCTACTCCGAGTGCATTTGAGCACTACACATTCCCTGACACAATTATAACAATCTGGTTTTTATCCTTTACTAGCTGACGTACTATGCCTACTAAACTGACTGTGTCCACTGAAGCAACTGAATCTACATTGACAAAGCAGCGGCTGAAGCTTAATATTACTATCAAAGTCAGGAGCTAAAGGAAACAATCAAAATTAAATTGCATTTTCTTTTGTAAGACACAAGGAGATCTGTGCTTACAGTAAATCTTTATAGAAGGCCAATTATGGGCTTTTAAAAAGTAAACTTTATGCATGCTTCCAAAGCTGACACTCCTTCAGAGAATTCCAGTATGGAGCAATCCCAGCCCTCGGTACTGGGGGGAAAAGCTCACTTGTTTAAAGTACAGCTGCGGCTGGGCTTCGAGAAATGGGGAGAGAAATCCTATCACTTTCTCAGGAAAGGAGTTTTATGCTGAAAACGTGGCCGTGTCTTACCTTCCTCTCCTCTGCATAAGTAACACACGAATCCAAGCTTGGCATGTTCTGTGCCTGATGACAATTCAATTACATTTTTTAGCATGGGAATTATCATATTTGTTGCCTTTAAAGTAATCCTCTTCACTTTCCACCAGAATCATCTTAACCTTCTAGCTGCACTGAGATAGTTTAATGTTACGTTAATCCATCCACACTGAAAACTCAGAAAACAGCTTGAGATGGGGACAAAAGGTCGTATTTTGGGAGAAAAGCATAAAATATTATTTTTCTTATAAGAGGAACTATTTAAATATCTCCGAGTTAGAAATTAAACAATATTTCTGATAAAGTAAAAGCTAAATGTGGCAACAAGGAAAATTCTTAATGAAATACATCTTCCGAGGTACAAAAATACATCACTACGAAATTAAAGACAAATAACTGGTATTTTAAAGTCTTATCAGTTTTACTCAGTAAGTCTTATCTTACTGAAAGCAGTTAAAGATGCAAAACAAGTATGATTAAGTTTCCTAATTAAAAGTTAGCATTACAGTGATCGGGACCACATTATACAGAAAACCACAATCTCAGATGAGGCTGACACCAGTATATATTCAATTACCTAGTAAAGAGAACTGATTTTTACTAAAAAAAACCTTGAGGAAATACATTATCAATGATCTGGTGATAAAATCTGTCAATGATCGCATGTTGGACAGTGTATTTAAGTCGTCCACCCCCAAACTTTGAGCATACTCAAACTTTTAAGAGTATGCTCAAAACCCTGCCAAGCAGCAATGTCACATATTCAGCTTTTGAAAAAGGTAAATTATAAAAAGAAAGGCCAGGAACAAAATTTTCTGAACAGTTAACTTGATGTAACAATACTCCCCACTAGAATATTTTCCCCTTCTCACTCTGTCATGCCAACACGTTTTCTATATTTACAGATGTTACAAACATCTAATTTTTGAAAAGTAGCACACAAAGGAAATGAAGCATCGTCAGTCAGAAAACTGAACAGAAAATCCCAATCTGCAGACATGGAAAAGGTCTGATGTAACAGCCAGACTACTGCCTGAAAAATCAGATTAACTTACTTGTCAGTGCTGCTGGAACGACTAGGAAACTTCTGGGTTTAAACTTCCAAAAGGATACTTAAGGATGGGACTAGAATTGATCTCATTTTGCAACTCACTGATTTGAAACCGGTAAAGAGTCAGCCCTGCTAAACGAGCCACCCGTGAGCTGCTGTCAGCCCTGCAAAGCCAGGGGAAGGCATTGCCCAGCCTCAGGACACGCTTTCTTCCTTTGGCACTCCAGTAAGAGTCTCTCCTTACCTCAGTAATTATGGAAGAGCGGAAAAAGACACCATTTCTTCAGGAAGAGAAAGTGGTGATGCTATGTCAGAAAGTGGCACAAGCAAAAAAATTAAGCTAGTCCTACACAACGACACAACTCTAATTAGTCTCCAGCACTTATTTTCTGAGAGAGGAAAAAAGTGACGGGGAGATGCCAACATTACTTCGTAGCAACAAGTTCACCGATGAATTCTGGGCGTTATCCGGCTATTCACTAGTAGGTGGTCTCTGTGTGTATCGTGGAATCATAGAATGGTTTGGGATGGAAGGGATCTTAAAGATCATGTAGTTCCAAGCCCCCCTGCTATGCTAGGGACACCTCCCACTAGACCAGGTTGCTCAAGGCCCCATCCAACCTAGTCTTGAACACATCCATGGGGCATCTACAACCTCCCTGGGCAACCTGTTCCAGTGACTCACCACCCTTAGAGTGGAAAACTTCTTCCTTAAATCCAGTCTAAATCTCCCCTTCTCCAGTTTAAAGCCATTACACCTATCCTCTCAAATCATAACCACATGTCAAATAAAACCCCATGTTTTTAAAGCTGAAGGTTTTTTAACTTTCAAAATCTCTGTTCAGTTCAGTCAATTGACATAAAAATTGAAAAATATCACTCTAAATGAAAATAAATTCCTAAAACTGACAAGAAACAAGCTTCTTACACAAGCTCAAAAACTACCTGGAAACTCCCAGGTCCTACTAAGCAGCTGCAATTCCAAATATCTTGCAGCTGTCGAGGAACAGTTTGTTTTTTCAGAATTCCAGATTCTTCCCATGCTAGTGCAGTAAATTTAAGCAAAGAGGGACTAATAGTAGTAAATAGATATAATATAGAAAAAAAACCCAAACCAAACCCGTAACGTTCTGCTCTATAATGAATGCAACACTAACTGGAACAGACCAACTGCCACAAGTGATGCATTTAATGGCAAAACAACAGATACAAGTAACGATAAACACCAGTGAAGAGGAAGTAAGGATGTGCACTATGAATAGATGTAAAAATGAAGTTATGAGTATTCATAAGAATTTTCTCATGGATAGAAATTTTTGCAAGAAACCAGGTACTGCTACAGAGCTACAGTTTGACAGATCCAATCCAACTGAAAAAATAAATAATCCTGCCTTATTCTTGCCTTTGTGCCATCTTCACCCTTCTATTTCACAGGAGAAGTGGCAGCTGTAGATGTAGGCACCACAGAACCTTTGATCCAAGGTGTGTCCCCTCCTCCAATCACCCACCTAAAATATGGTGGATTTTTTAAGGTGGGGAGAAAAGGGGGAGGCAAAAAAAAAAAATGGCAGTCATGTTTTTCTATTCATTTAAATGACCAAGCTAAACACTGAGGTTCCTTCTGGCAGCCCCATCAGCAACTCAGTTTTCCAAACTAAAGGAGGGGAACTGGCAGCTCTATTCCTTGTGTTCCCAGCGGCCAAGGTGCAGCTGAAGAGCCTGTGACAGCCTGGAAGCATCTTGGCTACACCTGGTGTTCATCGCACAGCCTGATGGAACCAAGCTGCTGCTGAGGAAGCACCAGAAGACAGTAAAGTGCTGGTCTTTCCCACAAGAGGAGAAGTTTCTCCTCTTTGAGGTACAGAAGTACCTGCAGTTTGAACTCGGTTTGCCTAATGCTGTGTGGCTTCTAATCCCGTTCAGCTTTGAAGCAACAGAACAATAAGGCACAGTGTTTTAAAAAAGCTATTTTCATCCGCAATCCACTGCTCAGGCATCTCTAGTCCATGCAGAAATAGTCATACAGCTTATGGGAAGGATCTTTGGGGGGACTCAAACTCACTAGTGATACTCTCCCTGAAACAGCCCCAAAAATGGCTAGATAAAGCAGCTCACCTGAAAAAGGTAACGACAGCCAAGCACGAGCTGCCTCATCAAGGTAGCACAAAATGAGTACAAGAGCTCAGCGTGTTCCTTACACATATGAAAGGAGTGTGTAGGTAAAAGGTACGTTATGGCGCTTATGCATTATCAGCGGCATCATAAATTGCCTCTTACAGATATGCCATAAATGTAAGTAGAATCATGGAATCATTTAAACTAGGAAAGATCTTTAAGATCATCAAAGTCCAATTCTTAACCCAGCACTGCCAGGGCCACCACTAAACCACGTCCTTAGCATCACATGTACAAAACTTCTAAATCCCTCCAGGCATGGTGACTCCGACACTTCCCTGGGCAGCCTGGTCCAATGCTTTACAACTCAACATCCAACCTAAACCTCCCCTGGTACAACTTGAGGCCATTTCCTCTTTTTCTACCACTTAATACTTGTGAGCAGAGACCAACCCCCACCTTGCTACAGCCTCCTTCCAGGGTGTTGTCAAGAGCGAGAAGGTCTCCCCCGAGCCTCCTTTTCTCCAGGCTCAATAATCCCAGTTCCCTCAGCCGCTCCTCACAGGACTCGTTCTCTAGAGCCTTCTCCAGCTTCATTACCCTTCCCTAGACACATTCCAGCCCCTCAATATCCTTCTTGGAGTGATGGGCCCAAAACTGAACCCAGGATTTGACGTGCAGCCTCACCAGTGCCAAGTAGAGGGGGACGATCCCTGCCCTAGTCCTGCTGGCCACACTAGTGCTGATAGAAGCCAGGATGCTGTTGGCCTTCTTAGCCACCTGGGCACACAGCACTGGCGCACATTCAGCAGGCTGTGGGTCACCATTCCCAGAAGTCTCGGTTCTCTCCGTGTGGCTGAGGGTCAGTATGCTAATAGCAACCTGTGGAACCTTAGCCCAAATTCTGAAAAGGAAATTTCTCCCTTTTTTTGTTCTTTGACCCATCATCACTGCCTCCTCCATTGTGGAGCAGCCTAAAAACCCCCAAAGACTTGGAACATTCTAATTTGTTTTCCATTACTTCACTCAAATTCCTGCTTGTTTGCACATTACACATTCCACTGCACAAAGAGCTGCACTGGCACAGATTCCTGTCTGCAGGCACCACCACCAGCTGCTGCGCATCTACACATTCAAAGCACAGATCAGAGCGAGAAACAAAACATTTTTTAAGTCTCTGGTCATATCAGAAAGTCCCTTTAACACCCAGGCTGTTTATTTTCCTTCCAGTCCATTCCCACAAACAATGAAATAAAAGCCATGACACATACTTAATAGTATTTTGTTATGGGTAGATGACATTCAAAAGGAAAAACCTTGGTAAATACCTGCACAGAGATATTAAACACCTGCTCCGAACAAAAAAAGATTAAGTATCGTTTGTAATACTTGAGTTTTTTCTTCATGAATTTAAACAGTTAGAAAAGCAATCCCTTTTACATAGCAACTCTTCCTCAGGAAAGCAGTAGTTCCAGAAGTTAACTGAGCTACATCTCTTCCATCATTAATACTATTACGATAGATAATAACGTTTCAGTATTTAAAACTCAGAGCTATCTAATTCCAGATGAAAGAGAAGTAAAACAGCACATGATATAAACAATTAAAGACCAGTACATAAAATAAAATGACATCTTACCAGTCTTTAGATTGTGGTTTTCTTCAGAGTCCTTGTAAAGCTCTGTTTTAGTCTTCATGAAGTAAATCTGTTTCCTTCTAGACCATGTTCTAAATCAGTTTATCAACAAATGAACGGGGGAAAGTCCACCTCTTCCTCCTTCTCCACTTGCAGCATTTGCTCCACAAACCCGAGCCACTTGACACGTTCTCCTTTTTCAAGACACGGCCCCTCTACAGTCACCCGAGCTGCAGATACCCCAACAAAGCTGCCGTTTGTTAGGAAGCAGTGTCATGCAGGCACCACGCTACTGTCCTCCACCGCAGCCCACGGCCCTGCATTCCAGCTAATAATAAACAAGGGGATTTGAACAAACAGCCTCCTCTAACACATCACTGTTACGCTCTTGGCTAAGAGTTCTTACTGGTATTTACCAAGTGCTGCACGAAAAGCATCTGATTTAAAGGGCTTACTAGAAACGGGTCCTGAAGTGCCGTATTTCTGGCTTATTACTCAAGAAGCCGTGAAATTAAGTCACTCTAGAAACACAGTTCAGGTTTCTGTAAGTGTTTGGCATTCCCTACTTACAGGATGGAGATTTTACATGTTTTCTGT
Organism: Coracias cyanogaster; assembly: GCA_033124195.1. Taxonomy (NCBI): domain Eukaryota; kingdom Metazoa; phylum Chordata; class Aves; order Coraciiformes; family Coraciidae; genus Coracias; species Coracias cyanogaster. Next base: position 155,516 of record JAVSBS010009542.1, read on the forward strand.
TTAAAACTCCTTTACTGTTCAGGATATCTTGGGGACCTGGTACACCTAGTATGCCAGGAGTTTGGAAGAATGTTTTCATTGTTGGAAGCACAAAAATTCAGGATTTAATATTGGTATAGAATCAATGCTGGAAAAGACCTCTAAGATCATCAAGTCCAACCTTCATCCCAACATCTCCCTAACCACTAGACCCTGTCCTGAACTGCTACATCTGCTTGTTTTTTTAACACCGCCAAGGATAGTGACTCCACCACTTCCCCGGGGCAGCCTGTTCCAATGCCTGACCACTATTTCAGTAAAGAGTTTCTTCCTAATAACCAATCTTAACCTTCCTTGGCTCAACTCGAGGCCACTACCTCTTGTCCTGTTGTTAGTTACCTGGCAGGATTCATCTGTACCCTCAAAACCTGAAGAGCAGATCTCCATGCCAAATATTGAAGTGCACACCCATCAAGTCATTCTCCTGCACAGGTTTCAGTCCTTGCACGCGCTCTCTCAAGTGAGATGTCAGCTGCTGTGTGATGCTCACAGCCAGGAAGCGGCTGATTCCAAAGTAAGTTCTAGCACACACAACCAGACCTGCCTTGGAAGACATCTGTGGGTTTCTAGCTCTTTGTGAAGCCAAGAGAATGATGATCAGCGTGACTCTTCAGCCTGGAGAAAGCACAGGGGGATCTTATTAACAGACCTAAGTACCTGAAGGGAGGGTACAAAGAGGAAAACGGAGTCAGGCTCATTTTGCTGGTGCCCAGTGACAGGACGAGAGACGATGGGCACAAACTGAAACACGAGAGGTTCCATCTGAACATCAGGAAACACTTTTTTGCTGTGAGGGTGATCGAGCACTAGCACAGGTTGCCCAGGGAGTCTGTGGAATCTCCATCCTTGGAGATATTCAAAAGCCATCTGGACATGGTCCTGGGCAGCCAGCTCTGTGTGGTCCTAACTGAGCAGTGGTGTTGGACCAGATGACCTCTAGAGGTCCCTTCCAACCATTCTGTGGTGTCCTTGCACCCTGAAAAGTTTTAGAATGCCAGGAACAGGAGATCTGATTGAGTGAGTTAAACTATTATTTTTTCCCTAGGGATTGAAAAAAAAAGAAGTTCCTTCAATTGTATCATTCTTCCTCCCATATCACCTGCCAGAGCACTGGAAACGCTCCTTTGCCTTCACCACGGATTACAACTCATGAATCCTACCCAAAGCCAAGAGTCAATAGTCTATGGATTCAGTAGGAGTTGAGACTGAGCTAGTGTGATATCCACCACTAGGCCCGTTGTCCTCAAAAAGCACATTTTCTTAACTGCCAACATGTGTATGCACATGGTATAAATCTTGCTGTACAAAAATCATCTTCCATTTTTCTCATGATACTGAACTGAAACTCAGTTATTTTCTGTTTCCTTACCCGAGCGTTTATTTGTGGGGAAGACAAAAGGAACTCACACACAATGAACACGAGCGCTCGTTCCAGGTTAAACTCTCTTCACAAATACTTTCACCACCTGAAAGCAACTTGCTTTTGAACATCGCTGGTACCCTTCTCCTCCACACTACCCTAAGTGTTAAGAGCTATATTACACTGATATTTTTCTTGTATCTTTAATTGGTTTTCAAGTTTAGCATATCTATTTTTGTGGGTGTTTTCAACTAAAGATGCAGAGAAAAGGGAATATTTTGGCTTAATTCTATTCAGAAGCCAGAAAGAAAAAAAGAGCTAAAAATGGAGTAAAACTGTTTGTAAAAATCAATATATTCCACTATGCTCTGCATCAAAAAAACCCTATTCCAACAGCAAAACACACACACCCTTTCCTCCCTTAATAACAAGCATTTCTTCACAGTAGAACCTGCTGTAGTTTTACTGGATAAGGAGTAAGGGGTGGAAGATATGAAACTAAGGATTTAACTTTCCGCAAAACATGACTGAACTCTCATCTTAATGACAAATCAAGTTTCACTACAGCAGAATCCTTGCAGTTCTGCAACCTCCCCTGAGAGACGCTGCACAGTCACCAACAGAAAATCGTCACTTTGGAAATTAGGAGAATTAACTGCTACTAAAAACCCTCTCAAAGCAATTTTTAAATTATCCCCAAAGGACACAAAGCAAGAGCAGGGAAACGAACACAGCCCTGCTCAGCAATATTCCATACGGGAAGCCTGCGTCAACACATGAAATTAGGATTTAGGAGCCCAATATATGTCGCAAAGAAATAACTGCTCTTACTCTCTCGCCTTCAAGCAGCAATTGAGTAAAGGACTAATGTTAATCAGTTATTGCAATATATCTATTTTTAATAACACAGTCTTGCTAAGACGTATTAGTTAATAGGGTACTGAAAGAACGAAACCCAGAATAAACAGGCAATAAAACAGAAAAAGAACATAATCTAGTAAAACCCAACTTGGCCATTTACTTTGTCTTAATTAGCAATTATTTTTAATACGCGTTTCATATAAATAAGTACACCTTAAAATTAAACTCTCTCTATCAGTTACACCTACAAGTAGCCCAGCTGGAAGCTGCAGTTTGAACGCTCATGTCATCACCTCAATATTACGTATGCTACCGCAAGGGTTACAAAGTGGAGCAACAAGAACTGGCTGGGTTCTACTGTAATTGCATTTTACAAAGTGTTGTACCTGCAGTCCTGAGCCAGAAGATAATTAATCTGCTGAAAGTTAACATAATGAGTTGCAAAGCCAGAATAAACTCTAATTGCTAATTTATGACAAGCTACACTGGTAAGTAAGCCAAATTTTGAACAAAGCTCCTTGCTTGAAAGAAAAGAGGAGGGGAAAAAAAAACCAACAAACCCCCAAACTAACCAAACACCACACAAGCCACCCTCCTGGCCAGGACTGTCAACAATCCAAAACACTCACAGCAGCTCCTAACAGACTTAAAGACCTGGGCTGGGTATAATTTCGGGCTTGCCAGTATGTAAAGACTGGTCTGACTTGTGCAACAACCAGCTAATGTCTTATGTCTAAGCTTAAGTCATCCCTTGCGCTCCTTCCCAAGGGTGTAGTTGGCACTGGGCCTTTTCACTCACTTATTACTATTTTTGTCTTTCCTCACTGCTATGAAAGGGCAGCATTATGGCCGTTACTAAGAGCTCATTCACCTCTACATTTCATCTTTAAGGAGATGTAAATGCTCTGCTGACTTCAGTGGTGTCAGCCCTACCAACAGCTGTTCGCTGGTGCTCAGAGCAGATGTGGACGCTCGCTGTACAAGAGATAGAGAGGCCTTGTATCTGCAACACATTATAACCCAGCAGCGAAGAAACGCCAAAGACAGTTGTCAGGGAAAAACACAAGAGGTTTTCTACTGCATGGAAATAATTTCCCAGCCTTCCACCAAAGATTAAATTTCCTGGAACTCCTACTGTGGCTAGAACTGATCCCACTGTAACATGTCATCTGTTTCATCTGCAGCCCATGAGCACCACTCCCACAGTCCCCTTGAAATCCATGACCTTTCCCAGTACTGATCCTAGCCTTTCTAATTCATGCCTTCATAAAATATGCTGTAAAGCAGCTGCTGTATTATATGGGAAGATCAGAAACTTGACCACAGAAGCAGTACTGGCAGATAAAAAGCAGGAATATGTCATGAATTTTACCCTTAGCCTAACAGAAATCAAGTTATCCTTTCCACATTAGCAACTTTTCAGGTATTGGCTATGACTTTAAGCAAATTTAGCTGAAAAAGCTTTTTTTTTTTTTTGATCCCTTGTACTTTAGAAGTATATTATGCCTGCAGTTCCCAGAGGCTTTTGGAAACTAAAATATCCCTTCCGCACACTGACACTATTCATACTTCTTTTAATCATGACAGGCTACTAAACATACAAGCAAAACGAGCTTTCAGCAAGATTGAACACAACAGCTCTCTGCAATAAATTTCCTCTTTGTTTTCCGCATGACATATAAAAAAAAAAATCATTTTTCCCAGCCACATAAATCAAAAGAACATTTAAAAAACAAATCTGAAATTTTGACAATTTCAGATATAATTTCAGATTTCCTGTATTGTACATCTTCATTAGTAGGAGATGGTGAATGTTTCCACAGCACTAAGATTTGCAGTATCAATTTAAAGAGTAAAATGGTTCTAATATTTTAGATTCTGACACAAGCCAGAACATTTCACAGGAGTTAGGCTTCCCACATGAACAGACTTATATTTAAGTAGTCAGATGCCACACTCTACTAATTATGTTAAGGCTCTCAATTAATCATTTTTATCTCAGCATTAGTCAAAATTAATGGAGCAAACAATTATATTTTAAAATTCAGCGTTCATGGTGTGAAGTCTATTCTTGGCTTAAAGCATCATCAAAACAACGTTCATGAATACTCCGGAAGAAGTTTTTCGAAGGGGCTCTTCATTTTTGAGGAAGCTCTCTCATTTCTTCTCTAAGGCTAGAGAAGTTCCAAAAAGTTCTTCAGTTACAGAAGTTTCATCTACATGAAGGTTTGTTTCTCAACACAACCATCTTTGTGCTCCTCTGCACAGTCCAGCTCATCATTTAATTACACAGCCAATTTAACTGATTAGAACAGGAAGAAAAGGAGGGCTTGTTTTTGTAGTAGATGTTATTCTGTCAGTTAATAAGATTAAAAGGCTCCAAGCCAGCTCCGAAGAAAAAAAAAAAAAAAAAGCCAGCACTGATTGGTAGCTGGAGTAAAACTTTACTGGCATCATGGGGAAGAAAACAACTCCCCTCGACCTGCCCAGTGACCCCCTCTGTCACCTAACGGCTGCCATCGTGTCCTTGCTCAGTCAAACAGGCGGCTCAAACCCCGCTGGATCTGGTGTGATACGGAAAAAGCAGCACTCACAAACTAGCAGTAGATGAGCAGTTACCGACAGTAGCAGCTTTTACTTATCAGCTGCACATATACTACCAGTCTTATTTTTTTGCCTTCTCCTGGATGAGACATCGTGAGATGCCCAGGAATTAGTCCTTCCCCGAAAGAGTGAGGAAATCAGCCTTCAGCCTCTGGCCACACTTGAACCTTGAGTCTCCCGCACGCCATGGGAGGGCTCTGCCCGCCCGGGTGCAGCCTTTGCCTGGCAGCACCTCGGGATTTGATGTTTCAAGCTCAGTTCAGTTTCACCCCGATACACAACAGGAAAAGAAAACCTTAAATATGGCAAATCTTAAATATGGCAGGATGAGAAAGCTTTTTTTGGGTTATTCTATCAAAAGGATGCTACACTAGTTACACCAGGCTCCTGGACAGGCTGTTGCAATCCCTACCATACAGCGCGGATCTAAGGTGTCCTTCCACCGACACAGCGATCAGGAACCACAGTACCAGCTGCAAGGTCCTTCTATATTCAACTTCAAGTATAATCTTAACATACTAGAAGTGCTTCCACAAAAAAATAAGCAAACCCTGAGGGTTATATGCTACAGCTCCATTCACCAGTTTCTTCAGCAACTCTCAGCTATGCATCATTGAGTGGATGAACGTTTTAATTGCAGTGATACCCTAAGTCCAAATAGGACCCTCTAAGTAAACCCTGTGAGAAGTCTGAATGGCACCAAGAAGCTCCTGTGACTAAATCTACTCTTGCTGACTCCATGAGAAGTTTGATGCAAAAGGCATCAAGGCAAATTCCAATAGATGCCTGCTTACAACACCAGTCATGTCCCCAGAGGACGGACTAGAGTTGCTTTGAAAAATCTGAGTAATCAGCGACTTAAAGTATTTGTCATTCACTTCATTAAAAACTGAAATGAAATTTGGGAGAGGGAAAAAAGCCTGAAATCCCCTCTGATTATCTGAAATTATCTTAAGTGTCACGCAGCGCTGTATGGATGGGTTTTTATGTTTATGAAGTGGTTACAGGAGGGGCTGGAGGAATAAGAGACAGCAGAACGAAGGCGAAACAAGTTTCCTGAGCAGCAGCAGCAACTGGGGAAGCAAACGCTCTCAGTTTCTTCATCCCTGCTACAAGAAAAGGGAGACAGTGATAGACAAGAAGGTTCTGTTTTCAGATTCACTAACTGAGGACTGGTAAACAAGACGAAGTAAACAGCCATGGACTTCCCATGCGAAACAAAAATTAGGCTCCAAGGCTGCCCTTTGTGTTCTCCGGGTCCCAGCCTCCGCTGAGGGAAGACAGCAGAGTGGCTGCAAGAAAGCCCAGCACAGCCACCGAGCTGGAATCGGGTACATTCCTACTGCTGGTGAGTAATACCAGTACAAATCTGTTCACATCCATCATCTAAAACATTTATTAATACAAACAACTCCAGAGTTTGGTTAAACCAACACAGAATGAAGAAAAAAAAAAAAAAAAATCCCTCAAACTTTTTGTGGCTATTTACCACAAAACCCAGTACCAGTAAAATCCACCTTCTGGCTACATTATGTCCATCACCTTTAGTTCAATCAACTTTTGTTTGTTTAACTTTTATTAGATATAACACCTCCCTGGATGCCAGGGAGATCATAGAATAGAATCATAGGATGCATTGGGTTGGAGGGGACCTTCCAAGGTCATCTAGTCCAATCCATCAGCAGAGACATCTTCAACTAGATCAGGTTGCTCAGAGCCCCATCAAGCCTGGCCCTGAATGTCTCCAGGGATGGGGCCTCCATCACCTCTCTGGGCAACCTGTTCCAGTGTTCCACCGCCCTCATAGTAAAGACCTTGAGGCAGGAGATCCCGGTTAAGCACAGCCAATGCTGAGCTCCCACCATCACCCAGAGGCAGCACAAAGCTGCAGCAGGAGAGGACCACAAAACATAGATGAAAAGGCTTTTGTTTGAAGATATGATTTTAAAGGATAAGAGAATTCTCCACCGAGGTTATACATCTCCTCCAAGTAAGAGCTCACAGTGAGATGTACTGTTTGACTCATTCTTTGGATACTATGAAAACATTTTACAAATATCCAGTGTTCACATGAGACAACAATTATCAGTTTATTCTTCTGCTGCACAGCAACAATGACTTTACTGATGTGCTTTAACAGATATATCATTAATACTTTCTTTTCACTGGTTCAGAGGAAAATTACAAACAGTGAGGTACCTTAATGGCACTTCCAAACCTACTATCAAGTTCTCAATGCTATTTCTCTCAAAGTCAATACTTTTATTTCAGTACTGATGCAGGATGAAGAGCTACAAGCACACGCTGCAAAGACCTCAAGAAGTTTCTGTCACAAGACAAACACGAGGTTAATTCTAGTCTGGGTCTTGTGCACAGGCATCAAGCAAGAAATCCATTATTTGTTAATGCTGAAGTTAGTGATGAAGTAAAACTACTAATGAAGAGCCACTTTTTTTACCACTACCTTGTTAAAAACAAAAACCAGAAAAATCTGACCATTTGAGACTCCCATGTCAGCAGAAAATGACCTGAAATTACTAAAAAGCATTTTGATCTTGGTACACAGAGGAAACTCTTCTACATCTAACCTGAACACTGATGCAGTATTTTGGCAACACCTATTCAGAGTTACAAGGATTAGCTCTATGATAATACACAAATAAAGCCTTTTATGGATTTCAGTCCTGCTCAATAACCTATTTTATTCCAGATCACTCTCAGCCTCTGCACATTTCTCTGCAAAGTTCAACAAGGCCAAGTGCAAGGTCCTGCACCTGGGTCAGGGCAATCCCAAGCAGAAATCCAGGCTGGGCAAAGAATGGACTGAGAGCAGCCCTGAGGAGAAAGACTTGGGGGTGCTGGTTGATGAAAAGCTCAACATGAGCCAGCAGCGTGCAAATACAGCCCAGAAAGCCCCAACCATGTCCTGGGCTGCATCAAAAGAAGCATGGCCAACAGGTCAAGGGAGGGGATCCTCCCCCTCTACTTCATCCTGAGTCCCCACCTGGGGTACCATGTCCTGCTCCGGAGCCCCCAATACAAGGACATGGACCTATTGGAGCAGGTCCAGAGGAGGGCCATGAAGATAAGAGTGCTGGAATACCTCTCCTACGAGGACAGGCTGAGACAGTTGGGGTTGTTCAGCCTGGGAGAAGGCTCTGGAGAGACCTCATTGTGGCCTTCCAGGGTCTGAAGAGGGCCTGCAAAAAAGTTGGGGAGGGACTTTTCACAAGGGTTTGTAGTGACAGGATGAGGGGTAAGGGATTTAAAACTAGAGAAGGGAAGATTTAGATTAGAAATTAGGAAGAAGTTCTTTGCTATGAGAGTGGTGAGTTACAGGAACAGGCTGCCAAGAGAAGCTGTGGATGCTCTATCACTGGATGTGTTCAAGACTAGGTTGGATGGGACTTTGAGCAACCTGGTCTAGATGAAGGTGTCCCTGCTCATGTCAAGGAGGTGGAAACTAGATGATCTTTAAAATCCCTTCCAACCCAAACTATTCTATGAGTCTATAAATTCCATATCCCTTACAGAATCATAATTCATAGAAAGAGTCAAAACTTGGTTGAGCCTGTGGAGCTGCACCTGGCAAACAAGCATCCTGTATCCTGGTAAAAGCAGAGTAACTGCAGAATCCTCCCGAAGAAATGCAGACACAAGCTGTCCTCTGTTAGAGAGCAAGGTGAAGAGCACATCTGTACTCAATGAAGCACAAGCTGAGATTTAACCAGATCCACCCACTGTCTGCACTGTGGTTGTACACAGGCGATTAGGACATTCAGCACTCTGGGGAGGGTTCAAATTCTCATTTGCACAGCCCGGGCAGATCAGGACTGACAGGGCTGACTTGTTACCCAGACATCAACAAAACATCAGAACTCAACTCTTCACAAGAGGACAGCTTTGAGCTCTAAATACAACCAGCAGCTGCAGATAGAAAACTTACTGGTCAAAGCACTTGTTACAGCTAAATTGCCTTTAAATCCTCTTTTTTACTTACAGATGTAGCCGTGGTGGTCAGACAGGAAACCTTCCCATGAGGTGTAACATTCTAAAATTCATTAACTTCAAAGTTCAGCAACTTCAAGTCTGAAATTTTCATCAGTGAAGGAAAACTCAAAATAACTTGCAAGGGAAAAAAAGTATCCTGGTTACAAATTTGGGTCCCCTCTTACCTCACCAGAATCACAGAATAAGAGGGGTTGGAAGGGACCTTTGGAGATCATCTACTGATGATCTACGTCCAATTCCCCTGCCAGAGCAGGTTCACCTAGAGCAGGTTGCACAGGATGGCATCCAGGCAGGTTTTGAATCTTTCCAGAGGAGACTCCACCATCCCTCTGGGCAGCCTGTTCCAGGGCTTTGCTACCCTCAAAGTAACAAGGCTCCTCCTCATATTTAGGTGGAACTTGCTATGTTTGAGTTTGTGCCTATTACTTCTTGTCCTGTCACTGGGCGCCACTGAAGACATTTCTTCAGTACATATTAAAATCCCAATTTTGCACTTCTGATGTTACTATAAACAAAGTCAAAGTACCTCCTTAAACAAGGAGGTGTGATGCAGTGAACCAAAGCAGCACCTCTGCAAAGGTATCCCAAAGGTCTAGCAATGGAATATGAAAAGAAGAGGTTGCTTCAATTACAGCACTTTGGAAGGATTAAGAGTTATCACTCCATTGGCTTCAAACTTGATGAAAATCCTATAGCCTTTCATCAACTCTTCTCTCTTTAGAGTGAAGATTACCAAATGATTCTTCCATTTTATCGTATTTTCTGAAGCTAGTTAATGTAACAAGCAAACTCCTTGTTATGACAGCAAGTTCTTGAAAGAATTTACAAAGAACAAGGCTGGGGGAGAAGAGAGATAAATCATTTTCCACTTAAATTTATTTTAACATAATCCACAATAAAAACAAGAGCTTTTGTTGTGTGTTAGTCATCAGTACAAAACTTTAATGGACTTAGTCTAGAAATCCTGCTCACTTTTCCCCTCCTTCCCTACCTCACTTTCTTCCCTGGCACAGGAAAAACAGGGGGAGTAACTATGGAACACTAAAATTACTCACACATACTCTTTATTTGCCAACACACATTGTTTTGGAAGAACACACAAAACCTAAAAAAAAAAAAAAAACACACTAATGTGTGCTAGAAAAAAAATGGAGAAAAAGAAAAGCATCAGAGAGTACTTTGTACCTTAGGTACAATAGGCTGTTTAATCCCAGGGTAACACTGAAACCACCTCAGACACGCGTTGTTGACAGGTTTCTCTGAAAAATGAGTCAGACGCACATCCTGGGGGAAGTTCTCTGACTAACACGCTATCACAAACAGCCATTATTCTTCAGGTGCTATTGAGCTGAGGAGGCATTTCACTGAATCACAGGCTACAACACAAACTAAGTCACATTTTTTTCCGCTTAATAGACAGATCTTTTGAGTTTAAGCAAAGATACAAGACAAATACACGGATTCGCAACCTAACTAATCAGGTTTCACTAAATCAAAAATCTCTAGGGGAGAATGTAATGAAAGACTACTCCTGTTTTGAGTGGTCCAAGGCTACAGAGCAGTCAGAATTGTCCGGCTGATGCAGGTACAGCCTCACTGCTGTGGCTTAGCTCAAGACACTAAACCTGTACCCTGACACCCAACCCGCTGTAAGGAGGCAATGACCTGTGTAATTGCTTTCTGGTAACACAACACCTTTGGAGACTAGAAAGGCAGCCGAGTGACAACTGGTAATTCAAACCTCATGCAAAGTCCAAATGTGAAGAATATGAAGAGGATATGGGGGGCAGGGGGAGTGTGATGTGTTATTTAGGGAATGGCATTTTAAGAGGATGATGTGCAAAACTGCCAGAATATAACCGGTTGTCAAGTTGAAGGATGTAAGGGTCACCATCAGTAAGGGGTGAGGGACTCAAAGCCCACAGAAAGGTACTTCACAACTCTACCTTGCATCACAGGTATTTTAATGCACAAAACTACAAGTAAGCAACCCAAAAGTTCAATTCAATAAATGAAAAAGATTGAGCTGCTCTAAGTTTCTATTACCTTATACAACTAACTCCATCTGATTTAAGTGCCAATTTTCCTTTGCACCTGTTTCCATCCTTCACACCTGTACATTAGATCAGCGGTATTTTGTATCTCTGCCTATACGAACAGTGCTGAAATGGAGAAAAAACAACAACAACAAAAATCAATCAAAAGCGTAAAGGGAAACTCATGGAAATCTCCTTTTTATGAATATGGAGGGAATACAGCACAGATTAGAAAGATGGAGAAGAAATATAACACACGAGGCTGTGCCAGAAGTCAGTGTAAAGGAGTTCACTGAACTATACGTAACTTTCTGAATGACAAAAAAAAAAAAAAAAAAAAGGCAACACAGAGAAGCACAAAGCACAGCTATTCTCCAAAGCCCACACAATAGACCTTGGAAAAAAACTTACAGCGCAAAAGGAATACAAATAACATGACTCTAAATTGGTTTCATTTTGAAAATGCTACAGCTGCCTTTTAGACAGCTCCAAGTTAATCAGTAAGGAGAACACACAAATAGGGAGCTACTGTATATACAAGCTGCTGCCAAGTTCAGCCTGGAGAAGACTCAGGGGAGACCTTATTGCGGCCTTCCAGTATGTGAAGGGGGCCTACAAGAAAGCAGGGGAGGGACTTTTCACAAAGGCCTGTAGTGATAGGACAAGGAATAATGGATTCAAACTGGAAGACGGGTGATTTAAATTAGAAATTAGGAGTAAATTCTTCACTGTGAAGGTGGTGAGACACTGGCACAGGTTGCCCAGGAGGGCTGTGGATGCTCCATCCCTGGAGGTGTTCAAGGCCAGGCTGGAAGGGGCCTTGAGCAACCTGGTCTAGTGGGAGGTGTCCTTGCCATGGCAGGCAGCTGGAACTACATGATCTTTGAGGTCCCCTCCAACCTAAACCATTCTAGGATTCTATTTCAGCCATGGAAGCATCAGCAATAAAAATCATCTGCCACAGTGACAGAAGAGACAAGGGTCAGTAAACACACTGAGAAGCAGAGATCGTTTAAATCCCGCATTCCGCTCTGCTCACTGTAAGCATACACAGTGCTAGCTGTTCTATTTATGTTCTATAAAAAGCCTAATTGAGCTCAATCTGAAGGACAGGATCTCTGAAAAAGTGAAACAAGACATGTTTGATACTCTCCCACCAGCTTTTGACTCTACAGAGCTTCTAGAAAAAGAGGCAGCTATCCATGAGGAGCGTGCCAACGTGCCTGCTGCTCCAGAGGTGATCAGCTCACTCTATTTATTTTACCAGTAGCTGACAAACTAAATTGAAGTCTCACTACTTAAGCTCTCCAAGTTAAGTCAGTCCATTTTTTTCATGGTTAACAATTTTCTCATTAAATGCTCTAATTTCTTACGAATTGCACTAATAAAAGCAAGTCCTGCTGGTATTTCCAGTGGTGGTGGTGTTTTTTTTTTAAAATGCTGCCTTTTCATTGATGTGTTAAATTAAAACCCCAGGCACTATGAGGGTGCGATAAAAGTCTTTATTGTCAGAATGATTCCAGCATTCTGTTTGAAATTATCTGACACTCTACTACTTCTTTTGCATTCAATTTTTTAAAAAAAACCTTTCCATTTGATTGCACTGGCAGGCATCAGAAGAAAAGACTTTTTCTAGCTACTAACTGTGAGCTACCTCCTTTTGAAATCTGGTGTGATGAACCAAGAAAACCCTTCAATGTTTTACTAGGCACGGAAAGACCATAATTTATGCAGGAAATAGGTTACACAGCAACGATATTTTAAATCAGATTCTTCTAAAATCTTGAAGCAGCTGGGCTAAAGTTGGGTCTGTCCATTGGGTCTCCCTTACATGACAGGCCCATGACTGACAAACCTAAAATAGATAAAATTCCTGTGTTGTGATTAGACTACCAAATTTCTTCAGAGGGCCAAAGACAGACCAGAGACAGCAGATAATGATTATAACTGGAAGTTCTCCAAAGTGGACTCTATTCCTAGACACATCTAGGTCTGAGAACGTTGTTGATTTCCTGCCTTTCCACTAGTGTGAATTTTTGGTTTTAGGTGCTGCAAAAAAATAGATCTTTCTGGTTTAGGAGAAAGGCACGTTCTGCATAAAGATGTCTATTTAACTAAGATCTGAATATAAGCGTTAACTCTGACGCTCCCCAGACAAATCTCAGGCATTGGGGGTTTTGAAGAGGAAGTCCTAGAGTTACAAACTGACAGCCTATTCCAGCCACCACTGTGTAATAACATTTTTTTCCCCTCTCTCCCAGCTTCCCTGATCCCTCACGCACATTAGTGAACTAACGAACTTCTACATTTTGCCTAAACTGGAATTCCAGCGCTCCTAATAACAATAATTTTCTGCAGAACGTCCCAAGAAATTTTAATCTTCTGCTTGTACCACACATGATTGGTTAGATAACAATTATAGCGATTAAAGGCTGGAGAACTATAGGCCAAAAAAAAAAAAAAATTATCTTTGAATCAAAGATTTTTTCAGTTCTAACAGAATTTAATCCCTTCCCCATTGGCATTCAGGTACCTTTCCTACTCTAAAATACATTCGCCAGTGCTGTTATTTCTTGTGAAATATGTCATGACCAATTACATTCACTTGTTATCTCTAAATAGTTACAGTACAAAAGTGCAGTTGTATTTTCATGTTTGTTCAGTTAAGTCCTTGGTCCTGATTACTATGCCAATCAGATTACAGAATATTAATAGATAAAACTGTATTATTGTCCTAGTTCAATTCCTTGGGGATTTCCCCAGCGCCCACCCCCTCGAAAATAAATCAGGTTTAAAAAATAGCTCCTGCCACAGACAAAAGACTCTTGTTGTAAATCTTTTCATTTATCCACTGGCGATGGTAATGACTTGTATTCATGAACAATGCTTAAAGTCAGAGTCACTGACAATTCAGTTAAACCATCTGATAATTAAACTACCGCTCTGTATCATCTTTTTGTAACTGAAAAGAAGAAAGAGACTCTAAACTGAAAACTGTCCTAATTTTTAAGGACTTCCTTCATCTTTGAGACAAGGAATAAGAATGTTAAGAGCAAGAGCTGTTGAACTACTCCAATGTCCTAGGAGGCACTGGTCAATTTTGAAACAGTCTCTCTAAATGGGCAGTGTGTGTGATCACAATGATTTAGGCTGGATGTCTGAAGGACGGATTGCACAAATTCCCCCTCAAAGCAGGGTTGCTGTGCATCAGGTGGCTCTGCTCCACAGACTGGAGTTCCGAGTAGCTCCAAAGATGAAGAGTCTCCAAGTCCTCTGGGGCCCCTCTTTCTGTGTCTGACTACCATCGCTGTGATTTTTTTTCCCCCACAAAACATCTAATTCAAATTCTGTTTGTTGCAACTCAGAGCTTTGCGTCTCACCCGATCGCTGAGCCCTTCAAAGATGAATCTGGCTTCATTTTCTTTGTGAAGCAGACACGCAGAAAACTTCAAAGTGATTTTATATACTCAAGTATTTGGTTTGCAAATACTCTTCTAATGACTGAATCATTTTCATCAAACCAGTCATTGCATTTGGCCTACCTAGCAGTAGAGCACAAATAGTCTCCGAAATACATAAAAACATCCAGTAAGATAAAACCGTAGACAAACCGCAAAGACATATGCCAACAAAACCTGAAAATATGAGTTTTTTTAAAAAGCATCTTAGATCTAGAAAGGGAAGTAATTGTACCCATTTCTACAGAAAATCTTGCAATAAAATATCGTCCTTGTTGCAACTGTCTAAGAAATTCCCACTGCAAATCTTTCCTGCACAATTCTTTTCTGCATACAAAGGATCCGGTGCAAACCAGTGGTTTACATTTTACTTAATCTACGTGCCATGGCAAAAGTGTGACACCTCAGGCAGAACAGAATATTTGCTGAAAACTACATGTGCAATTACTGACTTTTATTTTTCTAGAAATGCCTAGGAATAAATATATTAACAAATGTGCTATACCTATAAAAATGACAGTTTGACTATTTATCTCTGAGCATTTTTTCTTACGTCCATAAACTGTACAGTTGTTATTGCAGATTTCTTTCTTTGCTGACAATCAGTAAAATAAAAAAAGCTCTTTCAAGTACAGCACATCAGATGTAATGCTCTCAGACAGAGGTCCTGTAAGATGCAATGAAATCAAGGCTATATACTCACACAGAAGATCTACAAACCAAAGAAAATACTATGCATGTGTCAACAACTTTTTTCACTCCCCATTAAGGCATCTTATCTTTTACAGAAGCCTATGAAAATACAACGCACCTATCAGTCACCTTCTGCTGAAATGGCCACAAGTTGCACCAGGGGAGTTTAGACTGGGTATTAGGAAGAATTTCTTTATTGAAAGGGTTATCAGGCATTGGAACGGTTTGCCCAGGGCAGTGGTGGAGTCGCCAGCCCTGGAGGTATTTAAAAGATGTAGAGACGTAGTATTTAGGGATATGGTTTAGTCGAGGACTTGTTAGTGTTAGCTTAATGATCGGACTCAACGACCTTAAAGGTCTTTTCCAATCCAGGCAATTCTGTGATTCTGTGCTTTCCAGAAATGGAGACATGAATGGAAATTGTAAATAGTCCAACAGGATAAAGTGGTGTGGCTACTCCTTTGGCATCACAAAGATGGCAAGCACTCACTGCGTTTCAGAATCTTGGCAGCCACAGTAATGAAGAAACTCATTGCACATCCTTGGGAATAACGATTAGATTCTACTCAGGCAAACTAATCTATTTTATTTGCATCCATTGACAAAAATGTCAGAAGCTGTTATCAGCAGACTGCTCTTTGTGATGACTGTGCACTTGTAACCTGCTCCACATAAGCCTTGCGTAAAATGACATCTCTCTGGCCGTGAATGCAAATGAGAAAGTAAAGATATGTGGAGGGGAAACATGACACTAGTTACATGAGCAACCAACATTAACCGGTAAGGTGACACCATCACACACAACTCCTCACGCAAGCTGTAAATGGGTCCCTACTGTAATAAACTACACAGATGTCAATTAAAAACAAAGTTGCTTCAGGAATCGAGCTGCCAGTCTCAGAAAACCTATCCCATAGACCCTGACCAACCTGAAGCTCTTAGATTTTCTAAGGATATGTATTTATATGTCAGTGAACTAACACTAACAGCAAACGCATCGTTTTTCCTGCTCTGGCCTGCTGTGGGACGCATCAGACACGGGCTGTCTCACTTGCATTTAGGCTTCTCCTATGAATGCTATAAACCCTCAGCATCAAATCCCAGTGAGGCCGCTTCAAGAGATGCACTGATACTCATTTTCAATGATGAATATACCTTCAGGACTTCCTACAAGCTGTTAAAAAAAAAAATCCCCTTGCCATACTTTGGTCTTGATAACTTTGTAATTTTGGTGAGAGGCTTGCTGTGGACTGAAGAGGATGTAGAAATCCCTCCCCAGTCAAAGAGTTGAAAGGGCTTTCTCTCCTCTATGGAGCGACCTTGCTGCTATTTTGTTTTAAAATAAGACTGTAGGCTCTATTCAGTTTGGAAGACTACAGTGGATGCTCTTTTTATACTAGAGATAAGCAAAGCAGGATACAACCTAGTCGTTCTCCTGTCTGCCTCCTGGCACACAAAATGTAATTTTATTTTTTTTCCCAATAAACTATACGAATGCCACAGATTATCCTTCCCTGCAAAGACATTTTACATTTCACATGTTCTAGCAGAGGAAAAAAGTTTCATCATTAAATATTATATATAAAAAAATACACTAAAAAAACCCCTTTAAAACCACTGAATAGTTTTAAGGCAGAATTTACTATTTACGTAACCAGAGTGCAATACAGCAAGCCATTAAAAACACGCCTGTAATGTTTTATGCATTAAGCTACCTAAAAGGCTCTAAAGTAGAAAAAAGGATTATGCAGAAAAAAAACCCCAGTATGCAGAGCATGTTTTTATTTATAGTGGCTTCTCTCTCTCCTTTAAATAGGTGACTGCACTACATTCTGTTTAACTACACCTTGTAATTACAGAGCAGTTCACACATAAAAGCAGATTGCTCAAAATTTCAGAAGCCAGCCAAACATCTACCGCAGTTATCACCAGCACAGCTACCAAGTGGCTGTACTTAAGCACTCTTTAGTTAAACCTTCTTCAGGTGTAATCACTATACTTATTTCTACCTTAAAGCTTTCCTACACGATAAAATTAATTACCGTAACAAAGTAGTCAACTGTTTCACCATTTCTGGACTCTCATGTATTGTATAGAGCTTTTTCACTGCACCTTCACATATCTGAGATTTGAGAACGCAATTCCAAATGTTTTTTTCAAGAAACAATTTCTTCTGGATCTAATGCAAAATCCATGTAAAAAGCTGGCTAGCTGGCTTGTAGGTCTGGAAATTCCAGAGAGAAACGGCTAAGTAGGCTTTAATAGACTGTAGCACAAATCAACATACTACTCAACATCCTCCTGAAACTATGCCCAAAAGGACCAAAGGCCTTGCTGAAATACCAAACACCTCACTTCAGCACCTCTGCCAATCTTGTTCTTTGAGAAGAAATGCTACGTTAGTGGCTATTCAGGAGACCAGGTTTATCCTGCCTCAATGTTCAAAACACCCTTTAAAAGGCAAAAGGACCCATCCACGTGCGTTCTTTTTAAGGTACCTTTGCATTATATATATCTCTGTATAGATATTCCAGTAGGGAAATACCATACAAACGGTAATTCCATGGCATTTTCAGGGCATGCAAGAGAGCGGCTGACCTGTGCTTCCTATTCTTCCTCACCTCTGCATCAAAACCCTGTCTTGCTGTATGCTGAGAAAAGATGCAGCGCACGCAGAACCTCCTCTCATCTTCAAAAGCCACGTGCTACCTGCTTATAACACCCTAAACTCACCTCTGCTTTCTTTTTCTCACAACACACAGCAAGAAATGTTCTTTGCACGTAAAGATGGAAATCCCAGGCTTCAGATTCTTATTTCTTCATAGGACATAAGAAGTAGACTGCAGAAGGCTGGTTCCTCACACCACACACAGTCAACATCTCTACACTTCAAGCCAGAAAGATCCCATGAAGCCCCATGAGAAGCTGAGAAACAGTTTGCTGAGAGAGTCAGTCAGTATCAAGGGATCTTCTGTTAGGAAGACCTGAGGAGCTGCTCAG
Organism: Coracias cyanogaster; assembly: GCA_033124195.1. Classification (NCBI taxonomy): domain Eukaryota; kingdom Metazoa; phylum Chordata; class Aves; order Coraciiformes; family Coraciidae; genus Coracias; species Coracias cyanogaster. The sequence continues at coordinate 173,578 of JAVSBS010009542.1, forward strand.
GTGTGGGTGTCTAGTGCCATCTTACACAAACACGGGTATCCGAGACGTTCAAACGGGGAAGAGAAGTATTGACGTGGGAATTAGGAGCTTTCCTTGCTCCTTCTCTTGCTAAGTGGCAGTAGAAGCTAAGCAGTAAACCCCAGAGCACCAACCAGCACATAAAACCTTATGTTTAGACAAATGGATTGCATTTACTGAACCCTTAAGATGTTGCTACATATAATTAAGATGGATAAAAGTCATTTACCGTCTTTGAAGTCAGCATTTTTCTGCCTCACCAGAATTCGGAAATCTTCTGCTGGGTTAACACTGCCAACCTACAAAAGGTCCAGAAATGATACAATCGTCTTCCAACATCCATCTCTTTCTTCTTGCAAGGCAACAACGATCTTTAAATTTCTGTTTATTTTGATATGGAAGCAGAAGCTCTACACTTCTCTGCCCACAGACTCATAAAACGCAAGTCTTACAACGTGCGCTCACACGCAGTACTCCTAGCAAAGGTTACTGATGACATGAGCAAGATGAACTTACGCTTACTGTGCTGCACTGCTCGAAGCCAACCATGTTCTCTGGGGTTTAGAGGTCAGAAGCACACTAATTCTGGTTATCTGCCAGATCAGCTTTGAGACTTTCTGGTGCACAGACCTCTCACTAATCTTGACAGACGCTTAATGAGGAATGGGAGCTCCCAGGCATGTGGGTACAGAATCATTGGTTCGCCACTCCAGTAGGAAGCTCAAAATTAAAAGCTTGCACTCAATTCATCTACCCTTTCTGGCCCAGTTTGTCATTTTCAAGCTGAAGCTCTAAACAGACATACGAGCGCTGAAACCTTACAAAGGTACTAAACTTCAGTCAAATATAAAAAAAACCACTTACTGAAAAATGGATTTTCCTTAGGGAAAATAAAAATTATACTGCTTAAAATTTCCTTTCAGGAATCAAAATGATCCTAATTGAAATGTATTTGAAATTTTTATGCTTTGTTGTCAAAGTAATTCATAGATTCTTCAATAAGCTTGCTTGGTCTCTTTGTGTTTCTTGAATCTGGCAATCCCACTTTTCAGGAAATACCAGAAATTTATCCTAGGAGTACAGAATATTTAAATCTTTTAAGATTTTAAATGTTTTTTAAAAATCTCAATCGTGCATTTTAAGAGCCAACTTTAAAGCACAGCACATTTGAAAGCAAGTGAAGTGATCTCAATATTAAATCACTTTTTTCCTGTAATGCGGAAAATCAAATAAAGGAAGACGTGCAGTTGTGATACAGGCTTCATCTACCCATGTACACAAAATCTGAAATTTAGTTAGACCTAGCAGCAAGATGAAGCCAAACTCATGATTTAGAACCCCAACCAATGCAGAGAAGAGCCTCTATGGTACCTTTGATTAAATCTACAAGGCAACGCCAACGTTGCAGATGATATGAAAGAGAGCAAGAACAAAATTGAACCATTGCACCCCAGTTCTGAGATTCTGTTCTCTTCAGATCCTCAGGCTTGCCCTTCAGGGTTCTAGACACCAGAGGAGAATTTTGTTCTAAAATATCCAAGGCTGATGGAAACTTGTGCTAACATATACCTAAGGGCAGAGAAAGACGTCTTTACAATCTCTAGTAGAGAGTCTCAAAGCTACAAGCAGACACCATTTCAGCCATGTTCCTGCTAGAAACCCTCCTTTTGTCAGGAATTCTTTATATTCACCATAATACACTTAGAGAAATTAATCTTCCCCTTTAATAATCAGGTATGTAAAAAGATGCTTACAGAAGTGACCTTGCCTTCAGCAAGTTTCATGATGCTAAAGCCACCTTCCTCATCTTCCGTTTTTGGTTTCTTAGGATTGGGCCCATCTTCATTGCTGCAAATGAGAAGGACAAAACCAAATATAAACACTTGAAGTAAACCATCCTGCCTGCTAAACAGGGAGTCAGTAAATTAATGAAATATACACTGAACACTGGACAAAATTTCATTTTATACCTGTTCTAAACCCTAACCTATGTCTTATTTTCCCCCACAGGCTGCACAAAGCAGACAGTGGAAACAGCGATCAAACCTATCTAGCGTATCTTAGCACAAAACAAAGGCATCACTTGTTGAAGGTGCAAGATCATTCATGCTCATTTCAGATGTGAATTTACTTGTAGACATCTCCATCTTTCTAAATACAGAATATATCAAATCACTTCATTTGCAACCTGTATATTGAGTTAATCTTGATAATTTACGGTATATAATTTCCTGATTTACAGTATATTACATGACATTTCGCATTCTCACCAGACCCATCTAAATACGAAATGGCAATGAAAACTTAACATTTAAGAAATTAATTTACTTTTCAGAAATTACCTGCTAGTTCCTGTCTTGGAATTAATAGCTACTACAAACCTGTTTACACAATGGCTTTTGACTCTAATGACCCATATTCTCCATCAGCACACAAGTGCTTTATAAACTTCCACTTATGGCAGTCAAAACCTGCTAGGCAAGCAGCAATTAAGTTTATAAGATCTCTCTTAGGACATTTTCAGGTACGTCTGAAAATGCTTTCAAAAGACTTTGTTATTTTAAACAAAAATTATTTAAGCTACTGTGATTTTAGGCTACTTCCTCACTTTGTCCTCACAGGTAACATATACCAAGATGTACATTCAAGCTAGGAACTCAAATCGTTAACGTCTAACGTGCCAAACTTTAGAGCACATTTTGGCAACATGAGAAGATCCAGGTAATCACAAAAGGGGAGAAAATCAGACATTGTGCTCTGTGTCACTTAATGTGAAAGGCTACTGACACAGAAGAAGTGACTTCAGCTTAAGAACGACTGAAAACTACCCAGCGATCTAAATGGCAGTGCTTGCGTTCAAGAAATCCCCAAAACAAAGAAAGAAGTTACTTTTAAAAATTCTTCTACTGCAGTGAAAAGAAGAAACTGCTTGATGATGTAGAGACAAAGCCAGAACTCCTAGAGTAGGTGTCACTTCACATTCGACAAGGTTAGAACTGATTTTAAAAACGACATTGCACATTACAGAAGCAGTATTACCAAGAACTCACACAAACTTCCTTTTTACTTTCTATAGCACACTCCTACTTTACAGTAAGTGTCTATCCCACTTTGCTGCAGTAGTATTCTCTGTCCTTTACTTAATTTTGTCACTACTAAAATGAAATTCCTTCTCCCCAGCAACTCCTGTCATCCAGCATAACCTTACTTATCACTCTAGGAGAAATGATGACTTTGGTTATGCCTCAGGACAAGGACAGGATACCTTGCTTCATTCTCAACTCTGCTGCTTTTCTGGCTGACCTTGAACAAGTTGCTCAATTGTTTTGGACAGTCGATATGCCTGTCTGTAAAATGGAGAACCTGAAACTTATCTAACACCAGTGAGTTTAGAACTTCTGCTTCAATCAAAATTCTTGGATATTGACGTGGTTTGATGAAAGGTGCAAAGAACAATGAAAATCCTCTTTTAGAATATATTTTTCTCCAAAGGTATTTTGCAATCAATTGCAATGTCTTGAAATCTTTTTCCTCTTGCGTTATTTTTACTGATTCAAAACGCTTCCAGATTGGAAGGAGAACATAAATGATGATGCTGCATTTCACTGCCTAGGACCAAATCTATAGCTGTCATTAACCGGGGCAGTACAGCAGAAACTATTGAATCCATACCTATTTATATCAGCCAAGGATCTGACATTTAGAATCTGTTACTGGTAATGCACTGATTGGCAGGATTTTTGAACTGTAAAATGTGCAACTTGTCTTTCAGAAAAATTACTAAAATACAAGATTCATTGAAAACACCCACTTCAACACTTCTACAGAAGCCTCTCACATCCTTGCAAAGCTGGATGAGGTAATAGCCTCTCCAAAGCCAGCTTAATGAAGAAAAAGTAAAATGCTTTCTGTTTTACTGTATTTTTTAAATTACACAAACCTTAGTAAAAGTGAAACGAATGCTGAATATTAAAATGTGTTAAAATATCATGCCTACATTATGTTGCCTTAATCCCATTAAATCTTCCAAATTAAGCTCATAATATATATAATATGAGACACAAATCAGTTTTCTAAAACAAAAATAGTGATTAAGAGGGCATCTAGCAAACTTTTTCAACACTTTAGTGCAAATTATTGAGCTTTGATAGATTTAATAAATTGAATGTTACCTGTCGTTTAACATTTTTAGTCAGCGTTCCAAACTGATGAACTTCTCTTTATCAAGTGATTTAATTACATCACGCAGCTTTTCCGCCCAAACAGAACACTACAATTAACATTTCTGTTGGAGTAATGACAATACTGCTGCTCCCATTCACTACTACAGCAATACCATTTTTTTACCATTTTAAAAATCCTATAACCATTCATTCTTCTTTGCATAGTTGAGTCTGTATCCTTTTGCCTCCCTTACAGATTTTTTTAAAAAATCATTTCAGCGCCCTACACCAATTTCTATCTCAATTATTTTTACAGTTGCTTTCATCATCCCTCTAAAGGATAGCTGTTTTTAAACAAAATAGCTCTCCTTGCTTCTCAAATCGATGCCTTTGGGGCAATAGCTTTCTAAGGAACTACTAGTAACACGTCACTGTTTTTTGTTTAAGTTCTCTCCCTAGCTTGGTTGAACCCAAGTTTTGTTCTATTCTTTTTAAACTGGTTCTATCACTTTAAAAAATACACATATAAATGTATGTATGTATATATACTGACACATACACACAGAGCAAGGACAAGAGAATTTAGTGCATATGAATCTACAGACACATCCAGGCAAGACAGGCACACAGAGCAATAAATGAAATGAAGAGCAAGGAGTTTCCCGGTCTCTAGACAGAAACATGGTCATTATTCCACAGCAGTAACATGAGAAGTCCTATGTCATGTCTTCCCAAAGGCAACAGGCTGAGAAGGCTCTAGCCAACCCAAGGTAAAAAGGATACATGACAGCTCAGCTAAGCAAGGCCTCAAAACAGCTCAAAGATGTTGCTCCTAGCACCAAAAGGACTGAGCTAAAAAAAAAAAAAAAAAAAATCTCAAAAGGGAGGAAGAAGGAGCCAACTGAGAACTCTCCAACATCACAGGGGACCCACTAGTTGTATTATAAGCATTCAATAAATTAAGCTCTTAAGAAGCAGAATTTGCTCGAGCAAAATGACTTGGCTGGGGTGACGGTACCTAGGCAGCAGCGATTAAGCATTTATTCTTCATATTTGCAGCACAAATAAAGTAAACACAACATATGTAGTAACAACAACAACAACAAAATTACCTTAAAAACTGTTCAGACAATAGATGTTCCCGGAAGAGTCTGTAACAGTTTGATTTTTCGAGACATCCGCATTTATTGCACAGCAGATAATAACGAAGCTTTTTTTTTAATTTGGTATTCAAAATGAAAGCTACAGAACGACCCAAATCAAGCGTGCTGAGAAGGAAGACTCATCTTTACAGCTAATTTAAAACTCTGCGGCACTTATTCTAAACTAAATTAGACCCTCTGTTATTCTTATTTGAACTATTTTATAACTCCCAGTAGGACAAACGGTTTGACCAGGAGACAACAAGCAATGCAAGAGGTTCCCCAGAGACTATGTGCAGTCTCCATCTTTGGATGTATTCAAGACCCAACTGGATGAAGCCCTGAGTTACTTGTTTAGATTTCAGATGTAACCCTGCTTTGAGAAGCAGGTTGAACAAGAAGCCTCCTGAACTCCCTTCCAACCTGATGGCTTCTGTGATACTGTGACAACAAATGCAGACTTGAGAAAGCCACACACCGTTTCCTGGTGTGCCCCATAACAGTAAGACCACCACTATTCACAAAAAACCCCAGACATACTGTGGTACCACAATATTCTCCACCCATCGGTATTTTTTCAGTGTGTAACGCATTGATTTTATGTTCAAAAGACTCTGAGCCTGCTTCACCCAGCCAAAACAATTTGAATTTTAAAAAACATTTCCAAAAAAATCCATAATACATCTCCAACTTACATGTCTTTGAAGATGTCTTGAGCAGTCCTCTCTTCTTTTTTCTTGCTAACTTCCTTTAGGGGAAAAAGTGCTTTTACTTTTTCAAGAGGAGCCTGGCACCTTTCTTTCACGACTGAGGGCATCTCCAGCATCTCTACAAGGTGCTGTTCAACTGGTGGCAATGGGTCATGGGGGTGAAGAGCCTTATGCTGCAAACACTGCGAGAAACAATTTGAGCACAGAAAAGCTTTTAGTTCACGTGCTTTCACTACAACGCCTGTATCACACGGCACCTGCCAAGTATCTTCCATATTAAAGAAACTACCTTCATCTTGCTGACAAATATGGCATCTCTCAAGTGGATTGAAAGTCATACGATTAGCTGTTTAAGGTGATTAATAATGATATTAAGAATACTGATGCAGATGAGTGTCCCCACAGTCACTGGAATGAGTTCTATGAAAACTATTAGGAAAATCGCAGGAATTAAACAGTCATCTGAAACTATTCAGGTTTTTAACTTCCCTTTACCTTTAAAATGCAGTTCTATCATAAAGCGGTCACACGGGAGAGATTTCTATACATTCCAAAATTCAGCAATGAGATATATACCGCAACCATGTATTCCAGTTATTGTCACAGTTTATTGTCCCTCAAGGAAAATACGTCGTCTTGAGTCAATAAAACTCAGTCTGCATACCAGAGAAATTTTCACTGGGTGGAGAGCACATAGAAAGAGAGAAGTTAAATGTGCACAGGTGAGGCACAGAATATAGGGATGTTTGCAAATTAGCTTTGGAAATAGCGAGGGAATGAAGAAGTCTGACAGATGTACATCAGAGCTGGAGCAGATGGTAGGAGCTACAGAGGAGAAGGCCTTTTCACCAAAGTGTAGAGACAGTCAGGGCGTCAAGCAGAGGGAGAGAGATGAGGTTAATGAGGCAGGCTACAGAAATTCCATTGAGAATTTTAAAAACAAACTCGGCATTGCTTAAATGCTGAAGTGTGGGATAGCAGTAGAGATGTATGCGCGTATATATACGCGGATACCAGGGCGTGCACACACTTACATACACAAAAACACGTGACATACACACGAGAATAACTTGTCCAAGCCCACTGTACTGGGTGAATTCAACACAAGTGTGAAGATAACCACTCCGCAAACTAGGAACACAGCAGAGATTTGCTCCCCTGTTGGCCGTCAGACATGACATTAATTTAAAAAACAAAACTAAAGCAACCGAAGCCCTCTATTCATTCTGAAAAGCTGCCAATAAAGACAAACCCAGACCATATGCTACACATCAATACTGATGTGCTTTCATGCTGCCATTAAGATTCCAATCCATATTAGAGCACGCTTTCAAAAGGAGGCAGTCATACAAGGCTACTGATTTGGAAACACTTGTAATGATTTAAGGCATAATTATTTTGAAAGAGAGTAAAAATGTTGCTGGAAGCTGCAGTAATGGCTCTTGTGATACAAAAAAACCAGTATCAAAACAACATTAGAGAACTGAAATAAGCAAGAAACCTAAATCCCTCTGTTGTGAATGTGTTTTTCAGGCTTGTGCATCTGGCATTTCTACATGTGTAGCTGGAAAAGCGGAGCAGACTGAGTAGCCACAGCCTCCGCTTGTTCCTGTTTTTAGAGTAGATGATGGCCTCTGAAACCTGAGATGGCAGGTCCCATCAAAACTCAGGTGCTAAATGGAGATGAAGCTCAGTGGACTTAAACTGGAGTTTCTAATCCCAAACAGTCCCTCTTAAACTTGCTTCCTCTCCCTTCCGTGCCCAGCAAGAACCACTCCTACGTTCGCTGGCTAAAAGCCAACCCACACTGCCCCTGACTACCAGACTCAGCAGCATACCAGCTCCTCCTTGCTCTTCCTAATTTCCTTTCGTTTCCAGCCTACAGATGAGGCCAGCTTTCAGGAACAGGGGGCACACTAAGACACTGCTCAATGAATGTAATGAAGTGGGCTTTTCACATAATTAACTCCGTGATAAGCAATGGCATGAAAGCAAGAATAGATCGGAATTTAGTGCAAGAAAGCATCCCACTTTGTTTCCTTCATCACAGCATCTAGGAACACACTTTTGTAAGAACAAATTTTAGCAAATCTATAAATCCTACAGGAACCTGATAGTATTTAAAGCCTTAGAACATGAGAGACAGATACAGTTATCTGTAAGATAAACATCTAGTCTACACCAGTCACCTACTCACTCTACAGAACCACAACTATCACGTACTTATGATCTCCAAAACAAGAAAGATCAATTACTTTCCCAAGGTTCTTGCTTCATGGATTATGGACTCGACTTGGACAACTCATCTTACACCAGTTAGCTACGTTTTGGGTGGTTAAACCTGTGTGAACTGATTCCCAACACAAGGGTCTTAAGAGTTCAGCTTACACCTAGATTGTGACAATTTCAAAATTGCCTTTCAACAGATCCACCGCATTCAACCAAAGACAAGATTACTGGTTGCTGAAAGCACTTACAGACTTGTGTGAGCAATCTCCTGTTCCCCTGCTGCTCTGCTGTTTGAAAGAACATAACCATCCAGTCCAACCACTTATAGAATCATAGAATCATTTAGATTGGAAAAGACCTCTAGGATCATCTAGTCCAACATCTCCCTGACCCCTAGACCATGTCTCAAAGCGCCACATCTACTCATTTGTTGAACACCTCCAGGGATGGGGACTCCACTGGGCGGCCTGTTCCAATGCCTGACCACTCTTCAGGTGAAGAACTTCTTCCTAATATCCAATCTAAACCTCCCCTGGCGCAACTTGAGGCCATTACCTCTTGTCCTGTCATTAGTTACTTGGCAGAAGAGACCAACACCAGCCTCACTACAACCTC